>JAAOAR010000039.1:0-61717 GCA_013395995.1 Fusarium pseudoanthophilum | reverse complement strand
TATTTATTTATATACTTTTAAAGTTAGTTATTAAATTATTTAGCTTTTTAACTAAAAGTAAGATTTTAAGTAATTATATAAATAATAAGTATTTTATCTATATATATTTATTAATATGCTTTACCTTTATAGCCTAGAGGCTAAAGCCTCTTTTAAAACCTGAACCTTACTGCTGTAGATTATATAATTCGTCTTACTGGATACCCTCCTTTACAAGCTATGCACCGTTCCAGTATATATCCTTCTCCACCTTGAAGCTCACCTCCAAATGGCCACTCGAGCTCCTGACAGAAGCGGTGTATGTTCCAGCTTCGCAGAGCCAGCTATCCGATGTCTCGTCCCAAACCGCGGTGCTGTATTTTTCCAAAGCCATAAGCGCTGTCGCTTCGTGTTTCGGCTCCAAGAATACCTTCTGAAACCCAACAAGTGTTCGCACTGGACGGTGAAATCTCGACTTCTGGCCTGACTTTGCAGCATCGTAAGACACGTAAAGCATCACAACTTCGCCGCCAGCTCTTTTACCGGTATTTATAACGTCAACACTTACGCCATCCTCCGCAACACGGATATTAGATATCGAGAATGTTGTATAGCTCAGACCGTGACTAGATACTGTTAGCGGTAGTCATGGAAGTTAAAAGGAATGGGCATACCCAAATTCAAAGGCTGGCTCAATGCCACGAGCATCAAACCAGCGATGTCCAACAAAAACATCCTCAGAATAGTATATCCTTCCGTTATCGCTTCCGAAACTTAAGAAAGTCGGTCCATCCTGGAGTTTGCTCGGGAATGTGATAGTCAATTTGCCACTGGGATTGGCCTTGCCGAAAACAATGTCGGCTACTGCATTTCCTGCTTCATTTCCCCCATACCAGCTATGCAAGATAGTCTTTGCTTTATGACGCCATGGCATCTCAATTGGGTTTCCTGATTGAGTCACCACTATGGCGTTCGGCTGAGCTTCTAGCACTGCAGAGACAAGATCATCGACATGCGGTGGTAAACTCATAGACTCTCTGTCCTTGCCCTCCTTTTCGAAGTCTGCATTCAGGCCGACTACAACAAAGGTTTGTTTGCATTCCTTTGCGACAGTGACAGCACGTCTAATGCCCTCTTCTGGATCGAGCTTTAGACAGCCGCCCAGGCGACATGCTCCACCTGGTATGGGAATGAAGGAGCCGCCTGTTGTTATTGAAGTCGATGCGCTGCCAGCTTCAACACGCAGTCGATATGTCTGACCAGCTTCCATCTCATATGTGCCACGCTCTTCTCTCGATCCATGACCGAAGAACATCCCAGCATGGGTTTGTGATGTCGCGTTGTCGATGACCAGATGTTCGTCTATGTATAGCCTTGAGACTCCATAGCTGGCGAGACCAAACTCATAAGTCCCGTCTATATCTGGCTTGTAGTAAGCTGTCATGGACATATAAAACGTCTCACCCTTGTCCGGATGGTCATAGTCCATAAGTTGATATGTAGTGTCTGGAATGCTTTGTTGGTCAAAGGGCTTCCTTGTTTGCCACGCTGACTCTGGCTCGTTGAAGAAAGAGATAGAGACACCTGGCCTCCCATTCTCATCCGTGACGTGGTCACCCGTGAAATATGGCAGCAAGACGTGGCCGAATACTCCAGGTTCAAAATGCACCTTTGCATTGGATGGTAGTTGGTCGCTGATTCCTTGGAAGACGGAGCTGGTATAATATGGTCGTAGATTCGCACTTCCCCCACCACATGCTGCAGGGAGCTTGGCGTTTGGCCCGATGATAGCGACATCCTCACAGTCTTCAGGATTAAGAGGCAAGATGTTCTCTGAGTTCTTCAGAAGCACTATGCTCTCCGTTGCGAGTCGCCTGTTTAGTGCCCTGTCCTCTGGTGAGTCACGAGTTGACTCTTTCGTTGATACTCGAGCTGAGGTAGTGCTATTAACCAGCTCGAGAACCTTTCTGGCTCGATCGTCTATCGTCCTGCGACTGACTTTGCCTGAAACGACTGCGACCAAGGCCTTTTCAGCGCGATGTCTCGATGGGCCTGGCATCTCGATATCCACACCCGCATTGAGTGCATCGGTGCAACCATATGTGCCATACCTAGAAAAGTGAGCTTATCGCTATATAATGAGCAGTGGACTACTTACCAGTCACTCATAACTAGGCCATCGAAACCCCACTCACTTCGCAATATCTCTCTCAGCAACTTCTTGCTTTCTGACACGTGGACACCATTGACCTTGTTATACGAGGACATAACAATCTTGGGTTTGGCATCCCTGACTGCCATCTGGAAAGGCTTGAGATAGACTTCTCTCAAAGCCCTCTCCGACATGCAGATATCCGTGGACATCTTGGCTGTTTCTTGATCATTAGCCACAAAATGCTTCAAAGCCGCTGCAGTCCCTCTGCTTTGGACTCCACGAATAATTGCTGTAGCTAACACACCACTTAGATGCGGATCTTCAGAAAAGCTCTCAAAACCACGACCATTGAGAGGCCCCCGGACCAGATTGACGGTAGGGCCTAGCCAAACATGCGCACCTTTCGCATCACATTCTCTGGATAGCAGTTGACCGGCTGAGTAGAGAAGATCGGGATTCCAGGTTGCACCAAGACCAGTTCCACAAGGGATACATAATGCTGGAACGGGGTTAAAGAATCTCCCTCCTCGGGCACCGTTGGGCCCGTCAGTGCATTTTACTGACGAGATGCCATGAGACGGTATGGCTTGAGAATGCCAGAAGTCGGATCCTGTTTGTTATTAGTAAGTGAAGTCCCGAGTAGTTGACTGATGGTAACATACCTGACAGAAGAGAGATCTTCTCTGCTAGAGTCAAAGACGCTAGTGCTGACTCAACATCAATAGGCTGTCTTTGAAGAATGTGCATTTTGTCGAATGATTGCAAGGCTAGAATAAGATACAGACAGCAAAGCTCGAGGCATGAACACTCCTCATTTCACTGGAGGCAATAGACCTAAGTCTTTCAGGCTTTGCTCCTCGATGAAAACGGCCAAGCGTAGCTGACTCGTGGATTTGCTGGTCTCGGATGTCGGGCGGAGCACTTTTGTGAGCGGTTCCCCGACTTTGCTCGCCAAAGCTAAGCCAAGGGTGGCCCGTAGTTTAGTAGTGCCTTTCCACTATTGACCTTAGGCGAACCAAACTTCATGTGCCAACCGAAATTACCCTGTAAAGCTGGTGAACTTACGCCTTGCGGCAGATATTCGAATCAACTGAGTAAGGGATGTTGGCACCCGAGCTTCCATCAAATGCAAGGATCGTCAATGTTTCGCGAAGAAGCTCTTTATTGGTTATCCGTTCGAAATGGCACAGTGGCGAGTTACTAGTTACCCAGACATGTCCCCAATGATGCTTCTAAATCTTATAAAGTGAACAAATTGATACCGTCGCCCGACTCCCGAAGCTTCTTATTAGCCTTCTGCAAGCTGAATCTCATAAACACACAAGTCGCGACTGACAGCGCCGAGAAGGCCATCATGAGCAGATTGGCTTTGATGTAGCGCGGCCCATCACTAGCAGGGAAGAAATACGGACTCCAAATATTACCAAGCTGGCTGAGGAGATTGATGATGGCAGTGGCGCAAGCGCGCTTCTCAGGTGTCTGGTTGAGAGTTGAACTAGCCCAACTGAAGACCATAGCGTTGGATGAGAAACAGCCGCAGATGTAAAGAAAAGCGGCTGCGTATCTGGCGGCGTTGTTGAGCGTGGCGACGGAAATGATGAAGCCGACACAAGCTACTGCTTGAGGGATGGCGATGTGGTAACCCCGGTTTTTGCGACGATCGCTGGACCATGCTGTTGCGAAGGCAGTGGCTGTTGCGATGAGGTAAGGAGGGGCAGTCAGAATGAGCGTAAGTGTTGTATTGCCAAGCTTGAATCCTTTGACGATGGTGGGGAAGAAGCTGTTGAAGCCGTATGCACTATGGTTGGCCGTAAGCATGATGACCTATTTACTGTTAGTATTCCCGTGTATCCACTTGCAAGAATGAAACTTACAAAGACCCAGGTTCGGAGGTCCTTTACAGCCATCATTAAACCCGCAAAGACGCCGTGATCAGCGTCTGGAAGAGAGACACGGTCTCTGTTGATACGCTCAACGGCAACTTTCTGTTCATCGTCGGAAAGAAGCCACTTCATAGCTCCAGTCTTCTGTCCAGGGAAGTCAGGCAGCACGAAGAAGGCAATGATAGCAGCCACGAAACTTCCAGCGCCTTCAATGATGAACAGCCATTGCCAGCCACCCATACCTCTAGCTCCTTCGAGACCCGACAGAACACCAGCGGCAATAAGACCTGAGAAGGCAGTGGCAAGGAGAACACCAGAGTATAGTATCGCGGTTCGAAGTGCAAGCTCCTTGCGAGGATACCAGCAGCTGAGTAGGAACATGGCACCTGGTCTTGGAGTTAGTGGGCATGTTGCTACTGAGCAGAAGGAGGAAACATACCTGGGAAGAAAGGCGCTTCTGCGATACCAAGGAAGAACCGAATGACGATCAAGTGAGTGCAAGTACCAGCACCAGCAGTAGCGGCAGACACGATGGACCATAGAGCAGTCCAGGCTGGGATGTACATCGACGGGCGGGTTCGAGTAAGAAGCATATTGCTGATACGCGTTAGCCTTTGGACCCTCGAATGTGAAAGAGTCATATTACCTGGGGAGTTGCATAAGCATGTATCCGACGTTCAGGATGGATACTGCAACATTGAATTGATTGCCCTTGAGACCAAGGTCTTTTTCGAAGGTACTGAGACGCGCTTGACTAAAGAAGATGATCAGCGACACTGCCAAGTTTGCAGAATGCTTGATTAGATCTTACGCGATATTGTTTCGGTCGAGATAGTTGAAGAAGTAAAGCAGCCAGACCATGGGCAGAAGAGTAAAGTCCAGTTTGCGGACCAGACTCTTCTCATTGGTATCATACTGCTCATCTGTCATGCCAAGCCCATTGCTTAATGCCTCTTCAGCCTTGACAGGCATTTCGTCAACGTGCTCTGAAGAAAGGGAAAGATCCTGCTTCTGCTCGGTCATGGCGACAGTCATTCTGGACAAATAGGATACAAGAACTAATAGTTTAAAATGGATATCTCTAAGCAAAGCTAAAGACTGTGCTATGAGATTAATCAAAGTTATCTCGAGCGCACCAGCCCATCCTTATAACAATCTCGCCTGTTGGCTAGCTCTCAGCTAAAGCTTCTGATGCTGGACTTCCCCAGCCTGTTCCCCAAAGTTCATACCCCGCATTTCCCCAGACTCGTTCGTTGAGAGACCTGGACTCGAGGAGCAGTCCGTGAGACGGAAGAGTCCTTCTGGAGGGGCTGGCCAATAGGAATCAGCCCATTTGAATTATTCCCCACGGGGCGTAAGTAGCGCGTCTTCCATATTGCGCGGAACGCGGAGCTGTCCTCTCCACTCTGCATCAAAACATCCAAGCATCAACTTCTCAGCAGAACGTTACAAGCCAAGCTCCCACTGGCTTTTCAACTTACGGAAACCGGCCACCATGTCATCCCAAGCCCGCGAGCTGTTGCGCAAGTTTACATCATGCGACGTAAGAGAACCCCCGCAATACCCATTCCAACCCACTGATCGTCTTCCAGATTGGAGATGCGCTGGTCAAGCTCAATTACCCCAGAGGTGGCTTCCTAAAAGACATCCAATTGCGGTCTGTCGACTCGAAGACTCGTATCTTCGGCCCAGCTGTCACTGTCAAGATGGTTAGGACAAAGAAGAAAAATAAACCCACGCTTGATACGCACTTCGTCGACCATAACGTGAAAGGCGGAGTCATGTATATCAATCAGCCCGTTGATGCTATCTCTGCTTGCTGGGGTGGCCTCATGTCCACCCGCGCCAAGTATCTAGGTGCCGAAGGCGTTGTCATCAACGGAAGAATGAGAGATATCAACGAGCATAAAGAGTTCAACTTCCCCGTGAATATCGCTCCCTCATTCTTAGTACAACTGAGCTAACCAAGCACAGGTATTTTCGCGGAGCGTATCTATCTTGGGATCAAACACTTTCACCCGAGCCTCGGAGATCAATGTTCCAATTTGTGACGGCGGTGATTTGTGGATCAATCCGGGCGACATCCTTGTTGGAGACGCTGATGGTGTTGTGTCTGTTCCTCCATCCTTGATAGAGCAAGTCGTGGCTTTGTGTCAGGAGCGTGCTGAGATTGATGAGAAGATGTTTGCCGAGCTACGTAACGGTGCGGCCATGGGGGATTTGATTCGAACAATCCGTAAGGATAAATAGACTTCACATAAGATATTGACAATTCCTACGACAAATTGGTTATCAGAGTAGTTATCGATGGCTCTTTACTTTATGCTTTAGTAACTCTAAGGGTGTCAAAAGGGACGAAGATAAAGTGTTAGAATAAGGCTAAAAGACGACCTCAAACTTGCTCTGTTCTGCTCTGAATCTCTCCATAACATAACCTACAGCAATTGCCTAGCCAAATAATCTTTTTGGGTTATCAACCATCAGCATGTGCCATTCCTGATCCGACAACCACTCCCTCAAACTCCACAGCCATGCCTCATCATCGACTTCCAGAAACGGTGTCTCCTTCATAGCTTCTTCATGACTACGTACCTTCATCCTTGGTGTATGCGGCCAGTCACTACCCCAAATGACCTGACGTGGGTTCGCATCTACAAGAGCTCGCACAAGGAACTTCAGGTCGCTATATCTTGGGCTCTGTTCGCTGACGCGGTAGGGGGCGCTGAGCTTAACATACAGAAGGCCGTCTTTGACAAGCCGTAAGATGGGTGCAAATCCTGGTTGTTGAGTTGGGTCTTGTCGGTATTGAGCTGGAAGCATACTCGGTGCCTTGAGCAGCCCAAAATGATCAGTGATGAGGGGTCGGCCTCTTGGAGCCACCTCTTCTCTAACAAACGACTCCAGGGTATCCCAGAAGTCTGTGCGGATAGTTGTCATTGTGAGACTCCAAGGCAAAGATAGACGAGTCACCCGTTCAAGATACGCACGGAGAGTCTTCTTCTGGAGCTCTACATCTTCCATCGCGTTATAGTTATAGAGATTCACACGGAGACCGCAGATACCTGCAGCCTGCATATCTCGTATCTCATCGTCGGTAGTACTCTCGGGGTCAATGACACCAACACCCGATGTACTAGACTTGCCCAGCTGGGTGACAAAAGTCTTGAGAGAAGTACAGTCATCGCCGTACGATAGACCATGGGTGAGCACGGAGTTGGTGATGCCGAGTTTCTGTCGGAAGGTCTTGAAGGACTGGACTGTTGCGGCGGGGGGTGTCAAGTGCCGGGTTGGACTGTAGGAAAAGGTCGATGCTGGTATACTATTATTCGAGGCCTTCTAAGGTACGATATCAAGAGAACATACGCTCGAAAATATGGTGGTGGGTATCCCAACCGCCATTAGGGAACAGCTCAGCTTTGGTGGACTTGGTGAGAACTTGAGTAGCCATGTTTCTACGTTGGGTGATACCGATCGCACGAAAGATCATTACTGGGAGAATAGAGAGAGATTTCTTCAGCTAATGGGCCTATTCCGGCTCCTTGGGAGCTTTTTAGTTAATACTGGGGTCCATTCCTCCTGCAGCGCGTCAGTCATGGAACCATCCAAATTAGCAGGGGCGGGCGTCGGAGCAGTCCATGGTGGATCTAGCCCAATCAGACATACACTGGAGCGGAACGGACTACTCCTCGTGCTGGAAGTGTGAGCTCCACAGGACCGGCGTGGGGAGCTGCCGGCCAATTGATGGATTGAGAGTCCCAATTGACTCTAATGTTTATATCTATATATCGTCTAAATTAGAGCAGAAATCCGGCATCTCTAGTATGAAGGCCTCCAATCCTCATCGCTTGGTCCTACTACCACTGGTAGGGAGGCCGGTGAACCGCCGAAAGTCTGAGGGCTAGGGGGAGGCGTGACTCCATTGACACCACTGTACTCCCATTTCGATCGAGTAGCACACATAGCTAACTGAGAGTCCTTCTATAGAGCCTTCGTTGAATCTCCAAAAAGGCAAACATACACATCGTATGCCTACATACAATTAGCCTTCAATTCCAGACTCTCGCCGTCGTACTTACGGTCCAACCCGTAGAAAGCTCGGCACCCATCCTCGGAAGATCCAGGCAGGACCTTCAACACGGAATGCCTCCCTCGCAGTAACTATCATTCCTGTCCCAGCTGTAGACGTGGAAGACATGGCCCTTGTTTTTAAAACATCTAGAGGATTAGTCACTGTTACCGCGATTACAGCGGCTAGAAATGCAGAAGTAGCTTGTACAGCGGGTGTTTCTTCCGACTTTTGGTAGTCGAGGATGGACTTTTTGATAATATCATAGCTTGCGAGCTGCCCTGCTGTTTGTGTCGCAGCGCGTGTGCAGTTTGGCAGCCAACCTCTCATGTAAGCGCCAATGCCTTCTTCCCTTGCCATTCGTAATATTCCATCGCCGACGTGACGATAATTGTGCCTCTGATGGGACGGAAGTGAGCCGTCATGCTGCATCCTCACATTTAGGACATCGGCGAAGTTGCCCGCAATTCCACCCGCAAACCCAGAACACCACGCTGTGGCCAGGAGAAATTGGCTGCTGGGAGAAGGGCCAGCTTTCGACTTAAGTTCTTCGTAGATGCCAAAGCGAATGCCCGAGTATGTGAGTTGGCGCACCACGGATGCTGTAAGACCATTGTATAAGCCCGATACACCTTCATCACTGATGATGATCTTGACGGCTGAAGCAAAAGATGGAGCAACATTTACTGTACGTGTCTGCAAACGGACCTTGACTGGTAGACTTGCGTTAGTTTCATTTCAAGTGAAAAAGATGTTTTACCGTACGAAGGTCAAGAGGATGAGTGACACAAGCGGCTAAAGCACTGGCACTGCCGCCAAACCAGAATGGATATTTGATGTTGCTCTCTAGTGCACATTTCGAATCTGTTGAATTGTCGGACATTGTCTCACGACCTCCGGTCAGTTGTATGTATCTTGGATCTTCGAATCGTGAAGGTCAAACAAGCTGCTCGTCCATCTCAACAATATCATCAAGAGAAGCGAAATATTTCATAGAGAACCGACTGGCTACCCATATCACTTTTAAAGAGAATAATTCGGAATTCGTGGTGCATCAGTTTTGGTCGGCGGATTGTCTGTTCGCCGATCAGGGGAACCAAGGATTCGGCGACTGTTCGCTTATTTTCCCTCCGGACAATTATGAGTGGCAGTGGGCCCTTTAAAGGTTTCAATCCGTCAAGGGAGTTCAAAAGCAAAGTGAAAGGGGACTAATCAAGTCAATTTGGTGTGCGTATACTCCTTCTGTCGGTCCTCATTTATACCGGGGACAGTAGATGCTCCATACTAAGTTACCAATGTATGACCACATGACCGCCTCGATATACACGCGAAGATCCCGAGACAGACTCAGGTTGGCCTTTGTCTTTGCGACAATGTCACGGAACTGATCGACGTTCTGTACAATCTCACGTCGACAAACTTCTTTTGCCTCTTCCTCCCCGATAGCACTTTCTTTCATGATGACCCAGGTTGCATTGAAGACGTAGTCCTGCCCCATTTCCCCGGCTGCCTTTCGTTCTTTATCCCATGAGTAGAGGTCGTTCGTCAAACCTAGTGCGGCGTATCCTGGCCTTGCTAGGCTCATGCATAGATCGTATTCTTCGTCGGGGATGGTAAGTCCCATTCCAAAGGTTAACGACCCGAACCAGATCCTATTGCTGTAAGCCGAATACACATCTCACCACTTTCTTTGCTTTTGGCTTACAGTTCACCTGCGTCTATAACTCGTGCTGGAATATACTCCTCCAAGGTCTCAAAAGGCGACATTCTTGTTCGGGACGCTAACTGAACAAAGCTTGCCCACGCCTTCATCGTCGTAATAGCACGACGGTGATCTATGGCCATCATTTCCGAGAATATTTGTGCTTGCAGCCTTTTCTCAGGACGGCTTCGGGCATTGACCTCAAGTGCGGGGGTTACAAACGGCTGAAGAAAACTATGGAGATCTTTCGTTGGTTTTTTGAGTTCGAGCATTTCCATATCATCTGTCAAAGTTCAGTATAGCCCGATGACCCGATAAGGTAGAGACTCAAACCGTCATAGAGAAGCGCAAACTCGTTCGCATACGAAACAATCTCAAGCCTTTCCGGACGGCATTCGGGGATCGTTACGCTGATGAAACCGTACGGGTCGGCTATGCCGCCTTTATACCCATGCACTGGACGTACATAGCGAGTCCAATCCTTCTGGGCTCGAAGAGCTCCATCGATCTCCTTCAGTGAGTCCCTGTGCATTCGCAGAGGTATGTCATGATCTAAGTCGTGCGTCTCATAGAGCGAGGCCTTTATTTCGTCAGAATAACAAAAGTCCATGGCTCGAGTCCCAAAAGTGCAGAG
This sequence comes from Fusarium pseudoanthophilum, assembly GCA_013395995.1. Classification (NCBI taxonomy): domain Eukaryota; kingdom Fungi; phylum Ascomycota; class Sordariomycetes; order Hypocreales; family Nectriaceae; genus Fusarium; species Fusarium pseudoanthophilum. Next base: position 51,298 of record JAAOAR010000039.1, on the reverse strand, counting down.
TTCTTGCCGGGCCTATTATCTCTGGTGTCCATTAGGTGGATTAAATAGTAGACAAAATCCCGCTTAATTCTTATCAATATCCTCATGGGCATTTATATCATCCGTCTGAAATGGTCAATCAGCCGGTCAAGCTTGACCCAAAGAGTCCGATCATCCGTTATCAACGATGTTTACGGACGTATCGCCACAGCACCAACTTGAGGACGAATCCTTCGATTAATAGTCTAGGCTAGGAGAGGAAAGTCCCAACAACTCGAACCTTGATCCTAAGTGGCGAGGAGATTTAGGTAAATTTGCATAAGCTTAGGATACCTGTTGCGGGATTTGTTTTACCATCCTATATCAAGATCGGATGTTCTCTGGCTCCTTGAGAATACTCTTCCAGGAAAATCCAATTATCATAGACTCTCATGCTCTTCCTGCCTTACCCCGCGGTAGTCATTGCTCTTTGTAATTGAGCATTATTGATTAGCATGGTGGATCCGGAGCTCTAAAGGAAGGAGAGAAGCCGACTGTAGATATTTCAGAAGATCCACGAAGCTTCAATATCAATTGTTGATGTCAATGTCTGCATTAGAATGTCAATTGCATCAAACTACCTTAGTCGATGCAGTTAGCTGTCTGCTGTTTCTCACACGTGACACATTCCCCAGCGGGGTCATCCACTCTCATCATGAGCAATTGTCAGCTTCACCAAACATCCAGCGTCAACAGCCAACCACGTCATCTGCCTGTAATCACCCCTGTAGCCTTACCAACCCCCATGGCAACACGACTAAACGCCCCTAAAAAGGTCCGCCTGGCCTGTCGACGCTGTCGGGTCCGTCGCATCAAGGTGAGAACCATTGCCTACTCCCAATAACTCAACACTCCTAGCTAAAGTCTTTCCTTGTTGGCCTGTATTAGTGCGATGGCCAAGTACCCGCTTGCACCAACTGCGCAAAGGCTGGGCAGGTCTGCTTAGATGTCGACAGTCAAAACTCTGATGTTGTTATTCCGCGCAAGTGAGTACGCGTCACGACGTCGCGGAGCCTCCATTGACAGCTCCAAGCTTCGTGTCTGCTGCCCGTGAAAGGATACGATGGTTGGAAGACATCATCAGAGAGCGCCTACCGGACGTAGACCTACGTTCTGGTCCTCAGGTCGATCCTTCGTCTGATCCAACGGTGCCCTCCCAGGATGACAGAGGCCCCGAGGAAGCGGACATCACAATATCATCAATACCACCAGTACCAACAGTTTCTCGCAAACGGTCAGCAGAGGCATCAGGACCATCCGACCAAGATGAGTCCTTTCCAGAACGCGCCCATTCTGTGGCAGTTAACCTGGGCATGCTTTCTCTCAATATCGACTCCCCTCAAAAACACTACCTTGGCTCAAGCTCAGGACTTCTCTTCACGAACCTCATTGGAGCATCGCCACCGAGTGTAGAGTCCACACCTCAGGGCCCTCAAGGGGACAAGTATGCCGGAGAGCTTGAATGGAGTGATGACGCTGTTGCTCAAGATCAAAAAAGGAAGTTCCATCAAGACCTGTACAATCGTCTGAAACAAGTAAGTCCGTCACCTCTGGATAGCCAAGTTGACCTCTAATTATCGCTAGGAGCTACCGTCAAAGCGTAATGCACTCGTGTTAATACACACATACATCCGTTGGATCCATCCCGACTTCCCCTTCCTAGACCCCCTCTCTCTATTCAGTGCCGTCGAAGCCATATATGCCTGTCTTGATGGTCTTTTGGAATGCGATGTCTCCTCCCATGAATGGCCCGCTAATATGCCGCCGTTTCGATGGAATGGAAGAGTGGTAGTCCCAGGAGTTTCCAATGAAGAAGGCGTTACCTTGTCAGCAGTCGCCTTTATTCTCTTCATGGTCTTCAACATCGGCGCTCTGGTCAAGGTGCGGTCACGAAACTACGACTTTCCGCCTCAACGCTTTTACCGTGCTGCCCTCCACTTCTCAAAAGAAGCGTTCGCCCATATTACTTTGTCCTCTATCCAATCTTTGATGATGCTAGTTATGCATGGCATGCTTACCCCAGCAGAGGTCAACTTGTGGACATTGGTGCATCTTGGGCTGGCTTACTGCGTCGAGACTGGTATACATCGGGAACAAAACCAGCCAAATCCAGACGACTTTGCTATGCTACAAGTCAGACGGTTCACTTTCTTTACGATTTATTCATTGGATAGGTAATGCTGCACGAGCTCGGACATTTGAGATCTTACTGACTATATCAGATCCATTTCATCAATACAGGGAAGACCGCTTGGCTTTAGGGACGAAACGTTCGACGTCAAGATACCAGAAGTGTTATCAAACCCCGACGAGAATATGCAGGGACCTCTTCCGCCATCATTCGTTACTGCAGTAACCCATTATTCGTCATATCATTTCAGATTGGACCGTATCGTGTCAGACATTAAGCTCCACCTGTATCACCTGCCGGGTGATTCTAGCTTCTTCCCATGGCCAGACAATCCCACAGAACAACAAGCAAGAATTCAGCAGACTTTGCAGAATTGGTGGCAGGAGGTCTCCAGCGATGCATTTGAGTATCCCAGTCTTGATAACCGGCAACGAGAAGTCTGGAGGATAAAGCTTGGACTGAAGTACCATACCACCATGGTCTTGCTATTCCAGCCATCCCAGGTCATTCGGCAGCCTGCTCCAGAGGCGATCCAGGCTTGCTTCGACAGCGCAACAGGTATTTTGGATGGCTATCAACGACTTCACGATCTTCATGGCCTTCATTTCGGATGGCGGGCGGTGCAGAACATATTTGCAGCTGGTGCGACACTGATCTACTCATTCTGGACGTCGCAAGCTGTTCGGGAGAAGGCGTCACCAGAGGCAATGTCAAAGAATCTACGAAGCTGCTCTAGCCTCCTCACGATTGGAGGCGAGTGGTGGCCATCCGCTAGAAATGGTCAAGCAAGCTTCGGGTCAGTCGCAGATTTGACCCTGAAGAGGCTGTACATGGCGGATGCGTCCAACAAAGCTCCTCGACTGACTCTACAACAAACTGCGTCTGCTAGACCAAGAGACGTGACCGATATTGGTGCAACCGGAGCTCAGAATGAGCCTCAACTCCCAAGCGAGACTGGTCAATCAGCAGCGATTGACACAAACGCAGAGTGGCAAAATCTAGACTTGGATGTCGCAGGCAACCCAGACCAATTTGACTGGCCGGCAATTGAGGGCGGATTCGATCCGGAGATCGAGATGTTCCTGGAGGACTTCAACAAATCCGATTTCACTTGGAGCTTTCCACTGAATGATAATCAAGATCTGGACCTCTTCGGACCCGATCTTAACCCCGGATTCTGAGCTCGGGGTTTCATGATCCGTTAGTTAGTGGACTGTGGGGAACGGAGCAGTCCGTCAGCGGCGAGAAATGGAAAAAATTGGAGTGCGGACTACTCCAAGCTTCCTCGGACACGGGACCCAGATTCGTAGATCGGGTTTGTGAAATAACAAATAAAAACATGCTGATTACCATGCAAGCGCAAGAGCATTGTTTTAAAGTAATTGCTATGAATGTTCTGCAATTACCGCAAGAATGGCGCTCACAGCATCACGACTCAGCCTGCGAAGGGTTTGCTCCGCCCGTCAGCGACCATTGACGACACAAGCACGGCGATGCTTAGCGACGCATTCATCCCATGTCGCATTGAGCCCTCTTGAACCTGTTGGTCCTTCGACTCATCTCTTAATAACAGCGGCTAATTGAATTACAGTACAATGCCCTCAATTACACCTCCCGCCTCGAATCCCTCCGCCGTGTCCAAGGCGCTAATAAGCGACCCTTGACGCTCTCCGAAAAGCTCCTCTACAGCCACTTGATCCACGACAACGATGATTGGGTCCTCGACCAAATAGAGCGAGGCAAGACAATCCTCCGCCTGCGACCCGATCGCGTCGCTTGCCACGATGCGACGGCGACAATGGCTCTTCTCCAATTCATCAGCGCAGGCCTACCACGCGTTCAAGTACCAACATCCGTGCACAGTGACCATCTCATCGTCGCAGAGTACGGATCCGAAAAAGACCTCGAGCGCGCTGCGGGTGATCATCGCGAGGTCTATGCTTTTCTCAGCAGCGCAGCGAAGAAATACGGCATTGGGTACTGGAAGCCTGGTGCGGGTATTATTCACACTACTATCTTTGAGAACTACGCTTTTCCAGGAGGTTTGTTCATTGGCACAGACTCACATACTCCCAACGCTGGCGGAATGGGTGTTCTGGGTATTGGAGTTGGCGGCTCTGATGCTGTAGACGCTATGGCTGGAATGCCATGGGAACTTGTCTGCCCCAAGGTCTTGGGTGTTCGTCTAACAGGAAAGTTATCAGGATGGGCCTCTTCCAAGGACATCATCTGCAAGCTTGCAGGCATCTTGACTGTCTCTGGTGGAAAGGGCAAGGTCATCGAGTTTTTTGGTCCCGGAGCTGAGACATTGGGAGCTACGGCCATGGCCACTGTTTGCAACATGTCAGCCGAGGTCGGATCAACTTCGTGTATCTTCCCCTACTCCCAGGCTATGGCACGGTATCTTACCGCGACGAAGCGGGGGGACATCGCTCGCTACGCTGACGGTTTCACTGAGACATTACTTACTGCCGATCGTGGCAGTGAGGACTATTACGATGAGGTCATTGAGATTGATCTCTCAACGCTTGAACCTCATATCAACGGCCCATTCACTCCCGACCTCTCTCATCCCTTATCCCAGTTCAAGACACGAGTTCAAGAGAGCTCCTGGCCCTCCAAGATCAGTCATAGCATGGTAGGCAGCTGCACCAATAGCTCCTATGAGGATCTCGAGAAGGTCTACGACTTGGTTCAACAGGCCAAGAAAGCAGGCATCGACCGGCCCAGGACACCATTCATGGTGAGCCCTGGTAGTGAACAGATTCGTGCAACTGCGGAAGAGAGTGGCATCTTACCAAGTCTGCGAGATGCTGGGGCTGTCGTTCTCAGCAACTCTTGCGGACCCTGCGTTGGGCAGTGGGACAGGAAGGATGTTGATGTTGCTGGCGCTGAGAACAACTCTGTTATCTCTAGCTTCAATCGCAACTTCACTGGTCGTCATGATGGAAACCCTGCTACACATTCTTTCGTCACATCGCCCGAGATCGCGACCGCTTTTGCTTACGCTGGTGATCTATCCTTCAACCCCATGCACGACGCCATTCCTATCGACGAGTCGGGTACCTCTCAGTTCCGATTTACCCCTCCCGTCGCCAACGAGCTTCCAGAAAGCTTTGTAGCTGGTAGTGATCTCTTCCAGCCACCTGTGCTAGAAGATACGTCAGATTACAAGGTTGCCATCGATGAAGGCAGCGATCGTCTGGAGCTTCTGACACCCTTCGAGCCATGGAAGCCAGGCCAAGCAGAAAACATGCAAGTCCTGATCAAAGTCTCTGGAAAGTGTACCACAGATCACATTTCTCCTGCAGGGCCATGGTACAACTATCGCGGTCATCTTTCCAACATCAGCCACAACATGCTCCTCGGGGCAACCAACGGATTCCTCCCTGATGCCAACTCATTAAGCATGACTGGCAAGACACGAGATCCTACAGACGGCACCATCAAATTCATCCACAAAGCAGCCAGAACAATGAAGAACGCCGGTATTCGATGGTGTATCATTGGTGATAACAACTACGGCGAAGGTAGTTCCCGGGAACATGCTGCACTAGAGCCTAGGTTCTTGGGTGGCGTCGCAGTCATCGCAAAAAGCTTTGCCCGCATTCATGAGACGAACTTGAAGAAGCAGGGAATGTTTCCGTTGACGTTTGCAGACCCACTGGACTATGATAAGATACAGGAGGGTGGTGTTATAAGTTTACTGGATGTTGATGGGGATGCGCTTCAGCCAGAGAAGCAGGTTACTATGAAGGTGGTGAATAAGGATGGGACTGAATGGACGGCGCAGTTGAATCACTCGTACCACTTGCATCAGCTTGCATGGTTACGAGCTGGAAGTGCGCTGAATCATGTCAAGAAGACGATCTTGGGCAGCACAGCGTGAGGGAAGCATCATGAACTAGGGTCTAGTGGTTCAGGCGTTGGCGTTGATCATGTGTTTACTAGGCATAAATAGGCCGATACTGCAACTTCAATAAAGAAAACTTGAATTCCTAATTTTACCCTCGATTTGACCTCTACGGAGTTTTCTTTCGTATAAGCTGTCTAGGGGAGGAAAGAAAACTTAGGACTTTGACCCTAAGTGATAAAAATATTAGGTAAATCTAGCCTAAGCTTAGGGTACTCTTTGCTAAGTTTACTTTAATACCTTATATCGAGGTTCGGTGTTTTCTTGCCCCCTCAGAGCTGTCCATGCGATGTGGAGAAAAATCAAGTAACGTAATCGCCATGATCTTACCAATCGCTGTGGACTAGGCCCACTGATGGCTGTTCATAACGTTACTAACCAGATAGCCTCCAATACACTGGGAACCTTGATGTATTTATTGCGGTGATCCTTAAATGGGACAATATCTCCCAAGAACTTCTACTCAGATATTACCAGCCAGTGTCTCACAACAGCTAAAGCCATACACAGCATCACCTGGCCTCAATCGCACAAGATGAATTGGCAAGCCATAGCCAAGGGCTCTCAAGCCAAAGTGCTTAATTCCATTCCCGACCGCTGGCGATTAGATCTCGATCTGTACAAATACCTCAAAGATGTTACCTGTGTGCCGTACATCTGTGGCCTGCTCACTGAAGAGCAGCTTAAAATCACTGAACTTACAGCCACAGAAATAGTCAAGAAACTCGAGGCTCGCGAGCTCAAAGCAGTGCAGGTCTTGAAAGCATTTGCTGGACGCGCTGCTATCGCACATCAACTAGTCAGTAATCTAGCTATATGATGGTAATTGTCTCATGGCAGTAGGTCAATTGTCTGACCGAATGGTTCTATGAAGAAGGCCTCGCACAAGCAAGAGAGCTTGATGAAGCGCTAGAGAAGGGTGGTCGACTGAAGGGTTTACTGCATGGTGTTCCCATCGCTCTCAAAGTAAGCCCTCTGCCAAACATACTCCCTCACTCAGCTCACTCTCGCCACTAGGATATCCATTGTGTTGCAGGCCATGCTTCAACTATGGCCTTCGTCTCGGGCAGGAACAACATCATCAGCCAGGATTCCGCGGTCGTAGCTTCTCTTCGTGCTGAGGGCGCCATATTCTTCTGCAAGACCACCATGCCTCAATCAGCCATGGCAATCGAGACGGTTAGTAACCTCTGGGGCCGCACGTTGAACCCGTATAATCGAGACCTGAATGCCGGAGGTAGCTCTGGAGGCGATGCTGTTCTGGTAGCTATGAAGGGTACACCGCTCACGCCCTCGACTGATCTCGGCGGATCGATTCGTGTACCAGCTGCTTTCAATGGACTCTATGCTCTCAAGCCAACAGCTGCACGAATTCCAAAAGGTGGGATGCCAGATCTTGGACAGAATCTGATTCAAGTTTCCTTCGGACCTATCTGTCACTCCATTGAGGACATGGAGTTACTGACCCAAGTCATCAATGCTCATCCTTACAACAAATTCGATGTGACTTCCGCTCCTGTCCCATGGAGGAAGGTCAATGCTCCAGAAGGCAAGCTGAAAATTGGGCTAATAAAATGGGACGGTGTGGTGATGCCTCATCCCCCAATTCTTCGAGCACTAGAGCACACCAAACAACTGCTAATAGAAGCTGGACACGAGGGTAAGTCCAGACTAGTTGTGAACTGTGGATATCGAAGCTGGCTTCTGCCTCAAGTTGTTGACTTCGAGCCGCCTTTCGACTGCTGGCAAGCTTTAAAGACCACCGTAAGTACCCATCATCTAACTCGATATTATGACTAATACGACCCAAGTTCGACATTTACTACCAAGGCGGAGCTGATTCGCACTCGAGGAGTCTGGCGAGCCCTTAATTCCAGCGTTTGCCAACTTACTCGAAGTCTTCAATGTTCGGAAGCTTCCAGCTTTAGAGATTCTACAGGTAGGTCTAATCACAGCGGGTTTTAACTTCTTGTCTGACTATTAGTAGCTGAGTGGTAAGGTATGAGACTACAAAGAGTAGTTTCTGGCAGCATGGGATGAAACAACCATCGACGGCCATCCCATCGGCGCCTTGATATGCCCTCCGGCACCTGGCGTGGGCTATCCTCATGACTTCAATACATACTGGGGATACACCTCGCTCTTCAATCTGATCGACTATCCTGCTGCGGTATTGCCAACACCAGGGCTGAAGGTCAGCGCGGAGCAGGATCCTCTTGATTCGGAATACGTACCGCTGGACACGAATCCCTACGATAAACCCAACCACAAGATTTGTACGCATGACCCTTATGATCATACATATCCGGATCTAACTGTGCACTGTTTATAGACGATCCCAACCTTTTTGAGAACCAAGCAATATGCATACAAGTGGTCGGCCGTCCTTTGGAAGATGAAGAGCTCATTCAAGTATCGGCAACTCTTGATGCATTATTTCGTGGTCTCTAGAAGCAACTCTAGGTCTAAGCTCAAGCGCATGTTATCATCAGCTTGATCAGTCATATCTATCAAATGGAAAAGCTTATATTAAGGAGTGGAAATAACCTTATCATCTCTATCGCATTATATCCTATTATGATGAACTTATAAACCAGTCGCCTCTTTGTAGCCTCACTATGGTATCAATCACTTTCCTTTCTCTCGCTGCTAGTCAAAATACCCATCTCGATATTGTACATCTTCAAGCACGGTTAAAACCACCGTTTGCGCGGATCCTGTTCAGAAACTTGAGAACAGCCGGCGTAACCTCCTCAGGCCTCTCCATCATGGGCGCATGCCCAACACCCTTGACAGCAACAACCTCACCATCCTCAAAGTTCGACGCAACCCAGCGAGCTTCCTCAATAGGGTCAGTCCAATCGGGGTCGGCATCTCCATAGACAGCTAGTACCGGAGCTTTGACCTTGCTGATGTACGGCGCAACGACAGCGTGGTCGGTAGATAGCGTAGCGTGGAATGCCTTCCAGCGACCAGGGCCTGTCAACATTGCGATTGATCTGTCAACTCGTTCTTGGATCTTGTCGCCGAGACCGGGCCAGAGCTTAGGGGCGTATGACTTCCAGATCATAGGGCCCGTGGGTTGGCGCATTGAGAGGCGGAAGAGACTGGCGACAAGCTTGCCAGTTCCAGGTCGAAGGAAGGCTCCGAAGAGGATAAGACCAGCGACTTTTTCGGGATGACTCCCAGCAGCGATTGTAGCAGCAGCGCCAGAAAGAGAGGCGCCTGCTAAGACAGCGGGTCCACCACCGTAAGCATCGATCAAGGTGATGAGATCGTCGGCAGTGGCTTCATCGCCATAACGGTTAAATGTAGTGCTACTGTCACCATGACCTCGGAGATCGACCATAGCGACTCTGTAGCCCGATTTGCGAAGCTCTGTAGCTAAAGTGTCGTATGCGTCACGGAAGTCTCCCATTCCTGGTGAGCAGATAACAAGAGGTCCTTCGCCAGCGATGTCAACGGCGAGTTTACCACCGTCTGTTTCAATGAATGTGACAGGCATTGTGAATGTGATTGGTGAGTTATGTCGGAAGTGCAAGTAGAGGTTAATTATTGAGCGTTGCGAATTTCAGCCTGCAAGTGATGAAAATGATGTATTTATGAGATTGTTGATGATGAATAGTTCCGAACATAAACAGTACCATATAAGATATATATAGTGAGACTTATATCCTTTCATGAAAACCCATGATTACTCCCGTGCCTCTGCGCTGCATTCTCGGGTCCGTAGGGCGAGCTTCGCCCGATGACTGGGTTAGACGAGACGTTGATTGGCTCGCACAAATGCACGAGAAAATGCCGAAACAAACGCGAGACTAAGAATTCGGCTGTGGCAGCTTCCACTCTGTAGAACTTTCATTCCTCGGTCCTTCTATCTTCCGCTTCGGTATTCCTACGCTGTTGTGATAAGATAAAATTCACACTTATCTTATCTATCTCTCCTGCAGGGTAGTGCAAGACATTGTTTTTATGCTCAATGCTCTGAGTCTTCTCGATGGCAATAGCGCTGCAGTGGAGCTCTTTCTATAATAGCTTATAAAGGAGCACATAAGTTTATATTGCTTTGTACTTTTGTTGTAACTTTGCCGTTTTGAGGGGTTTCTCAAATAACTCCCATCTCATCATGCCTCTGGTCTTCACATACAGTTTCAAATAAAATGAGACATGTCAAATTTCCCATCAATTCAGGTCAATTTCCGGGAGGCTTCAACCGTGAAGTCTTCTTTAGTACGAGAGCATATATATATTCGTATATCTATCAACCAAGCTCAGTTCTCAGGAAGCTTTAATCCCACCAAGCTCTCACAAGCATCAACAACCCGCTCCTGCAGCTCAACCTCACTACACTCAGGAGTCGGGTCTGCCAGCTTCCTCTTAGGCTCAAAATATTTCCCTGTCAAGCTCTGATCATAATCTCCCTCAGCCAACATGACATACGTATCAACTCCGTCCTCCATCTTATCCGGCCCATCTTCACCGCCAAGCTTTGTCGCAACCCATCCGGGATGAACCGACATGACTGACGTGTTCTTGAAACGCCTAGCGACTGCGTTTGCAAGCAACATAACGTGGAGCTTTGAGTCGCAGTACGCGGGAAAGTCCTTGAATTGAGACTCGCCTCGCTCAAGCCAGAAAATATCCTTGACGCTTGTATCGGCTTGAGCATGGAGCATAGACGCGATGTAGATGAGTCTCTTGGGAGGTGTTAAGAGACAAGTGAGAACATAAGGTGCAAGGACATTGACGGCGGTCTGAGCTGGGATGCCGGTATCGGGAGTCTTGCGGAATGGTCCAGCCATCAAGCCAGCATTGTGAATAATGGCATCAAAGGTTCCGACTGCATTGACTTCCTCGGCGAGCCTTTTGGTCTCCGAAACGAGTGTCAAGTCTGCCACAAAAGCACCAGCTGCCCCAGGGCATTTTGCTTTGGCTTCTGCTGCGCGTTGAGCGTTGCGCGCATGAAGATAAACGGTGTGATTGCGCTTGACGAGTTGACGCGCTGCTTCGAGGCCCAGGCCATCAGCGGAACCAGTAATGAGAATGCGAGCCATTTTTTAAAGTAAATCAAAATTGAGATAAGTTGTTAAGCAAAAACGTTTGAGGGTACTATTGCCAATTTGTAACTTTGATGAGAATACGAGAAAATTCTTTGGAACTTGGCAGCGAGCTCCGTCCCGCATAAACGTCAACTGCCGGCTTTCAAATATCCAAATTGGCTCCTAGCGTCCCGCTTTGACGTGTAACCTCGGTGATGCTAAACTCGTTTTAGTTGACGATTTCCGCGCGAGCTGTGGATAGCGGATATACCGGACTTTGAACGCTGCCGGGAATGGGTCTGGGGCGGATGAAACCCAACGCCGAGATGCGGCTATGGGTCTGCCGGATCATTTTGCTCGCCGAGATATATAGATCAGGAAACTTGTCTCCAAGATTAGCCTTGCTACATGATAGTGGTTTTAGGATCTTGATATATCATGTAAGTTATCTAATTGCTGTCTTCTAATAGTCGTCTATGGGCCTTATCTACAGCTTCAACTGAGTTCCCTTCCGACGGTCCACCAACTGCCTCAGCACCAACGCCGATTTCTTCGGCGTACGCTCTAACGTGTCGTAATCCGTAAATGTCACACCAAACCTCGGTCCATACCCATCAGACCACTCAAGATTATCCATCAACGACCACGCAAAATACCCCTCAATGACAGATGCATCTTCACCAACTGACCTGCCAATCGCGTCAAGGTGATCTTCAAAGTACTGAATCCTATACTCATCTTGTACCGATTCCTCACGCGTCATCTTATCCTCCCCGGGACAAGGACACCCGTTCTCTGTGATGATGATGGGTTTACCGTAGAGACGATATACCCGCGTGAGATGTTTGCGGAATAGGTCGGGGCAGGATCGGAGCCAGTGAAGACCACTTTCTAAACCGACAGGCTCACCAGCCTTGTTGGTCTGGAGCTCGTCAAGGTTACCGATATAATCTGTGTCCGGTGCTGGAGTGGACTTGTGTCGTGCGAATTGGGAGGTGTAGTAGTTCATGCCGTAGAAATCACTCTCCGCTGAGCGTAGAAGCTTGAGCTCCTCGGATGTGAACTGTGGGAGACGATCTTTGAGCTGATCGCGCATGCACTTTGGGTAGTCTTGTCCCAAGCTTAGCAAAGTCAGCGTCTACAATACGCAATGCATGGAAGGTTGGCATGACTTACAAGATGGGGTTGGCAAACCAGCCAATATGGAACTGCATCCGCCGCTCAGCAGCTTCACTATCCCGCGGATCGCTGCTATCCCATGGCTCGTAGTAGTCTCCGTTCAATGAGATTCCTATTTGGCCTTTTTGTGATGCGCGGAAGTCTTGGTTATAAGCTGCAACAGCACGAGCGTGGCTCATGATGAGAGCCTTGCCGACGATCCATGGTTCTGTTGAAGTGTCGCCTTCGGTAGACTGAGGATTGATGCTGCTTCGTCCTGGAGCATTTCCTCCAGTTGCATAGCCCTAGAATGTATTATTAGCAATTGACTGTTAACTTCCCGAAGAAATGACTTACGAATATTGAGACAATCCAAGGCTCGTTGAGTGTAATCCAGTGCTTCACTCGATCACCAAACCTCTCATAACAAAGCCTCGCATATCTCTCAAAATCCTTTTGAGACTCTTCAACATCCAACCATCCACCGTACCTCTCATGCAACGCCTGCGGTAAGTCCCAATGGTAAAGCGTGACCCATGGCGTGATACCTCTCTTCAAACACCCGTCAATAATTCTATCATAGAAAGCAATACCAGCTTCATTAACAGGATCATCTCGTCCACCAAGAGGAATAACACGAGACCACGAAATCGAGAAGCGATACATATCAGAACCATACCGCTTCAAAAGATCGAGGTCTTCTTCAAGGCGGTGATAATGATCGCAGGCAACATCGCCATTTGCACCTTTTGTTCGTGTCGGTTCAAGATGGCAGAAGGTATCCCAGATTGAAGGACCGCGACCATCTTCAGCGACGGCACCTTCAATCTGGTAAGACGCCGTAGCGAAGCCAAGTTTGAAGTCCTTAGGAAGAGAAGGCATTGTCGTCTTTGAGGAATCTCTAGTGACCAAAACAAGTTACATACTTCGGCATTCTTTATACCGTGGAATTACGGGCCGATAAGATAAATACCCAACTCGTCGTGATTGTCGATCACGGCGAAACTCATTTGATCCACTGGGTAGTTTCCCCGACGGTGAGGGGTTTCTTCGAATAGCGTGACGTGCTATTTCGCCGTTTTCCCGTAGCTTCATTGAGCAGACCATTCCCCACGGGGAAGTTTGGAGGCTAGTGTCGAAATGGGGATTTTTCGCTGTAACCTTGGTTGCATGGCATGTTTCTGGACCGAGTCTTTCTCTCTTCTTCAGTGTTGCATTGTGTATATATAAGTATGCTAGAGATCGCCGAGCTTTATCACAAGACTGTAAACACCATCATCAGTCACTCTTGACGACTCTTTCTACCTTGTTTCAGTTTCACGGCAGCAACGTCAACATGGCTCCGAAAGCGGCGCACGCCACTGAAGATATTCAGTCACCTATTGACCTCACCACCGTTCCGCCGTTTTGGAAGCGCAAGAATGGTATTCTTTTATACTTTCTGCTTACGTCCTCGCTGTTTGCCAGTATGGCTCTTGGCATTGATGGGTAAGTGCACCCTCGACCTGGCACTTGTTACGCATACTGACTCACCGTGCAGCTCTATGACCAACGCCCTTCAAACCCTCGAGAGCTGGCAAGATCGCTTCGGACATCCTACTGGTTCCAAACTTGGCTTTTTCGGTGCTTCCAACGCCATTGGAGGTGTCATACCGTTCATCTTCCTCGGTTGGATCAGTGATGTCGCTGGTCGTCGTGTCCCTACTGCGATGGGATCCATCGTCATTATTGCTGGTGTCATGGTTCAACTCTTTGCGACATCGCTCAATATGTTCATCGGCGGCAAGATTGTCCTCGGAATTGGCTCCTCACTTATCCAGATGGGTGCTCCAGTCTTGGTCACCGAGCTCTCACATCCCAAGGAGCGTGTGCAGATCACGACACTGTACAACACAAACATTGTGCTGGGTTATGTCATTGGTGCATGGGCGACATACGGATGTTTTCGCATTCCTAACCAATGGTCTTGGAAGCTCCCCACTCTCGTTCAAGTCATTCCATCGGCATACCAGCTCATCCTCATCTTTTTCTGCCCTGAGTCACCTCGTTGGCTGATCGCAAAGGGCAAGGTTGACAAGGCTCGGGAGATTCTGATCAAGTACCACGGTGAAGGTGATTCCGACAGCGAACTGGTCAAGTTCGAATGCGCCGAGATTCAGCAAGTCATCGCGGAGGAAGCCGAGCAGAATATGACCTGGAAGGAGTTCTTCTCGTCCATTCCCAACCTCAAGCGTATTTCGCTTTGCTTCGCTACTGCGCTTTTCAGTCAGAGTTCTGGAAATCTACTTGTCTCCAACTATCTGACTCAGATCCTCAAGGATACAGGCATCGAGGCGGAAAAGGACATCACTCTTGTCAACGGCATGGTTACTCTCTGGCAGTATATCGTCGCTATCACTATGACTCTTCTGGTTGACAAGTTCAAGCGCCGCACCTTCTTCCTTGTTGGGTCAGGTGGCGTTCTTGTGACCTTCATCATGTGGACCATCGCCGCCAAGCAGTACCTCGAGGGCTCTTTGGCTGGTGGCCGAGTCGTACTAGCTTGTATCTTCCTATTCCAAGGCTTTTACACTTTCGGATGGACAAACCTGGTAGTTACCTATCCTCTTGAGATCGTCACCTACCAGATGCGAGCCAAGACTTGGGCATTCGTGCTTCTCACCATTCAAGTCGCTTCTATCTTCGGTGGCTACGTCAACCCGATTGGTCTGGAGGCCATCGGATGGAAGTTCTACATTTACTACTGTGTCTGGGTCGCCATCATCTTCTTGGTCGTCTACTTCTTCTTTGTTGAGACGTCTGGACCTACGCTGGAGGAGCTCACGTATCTGTTTGAGGGTAAGGATGCGAAGCAGGAGATGGTCAAGGAGATTGAAGTCAAGAAGGAGGAGCACGATTTTATTCACGAGAAGGGAGTCTAAGAGTGGTATGTGGAAAGCAGATATGTGATAGTATTATTACAAAGATTTAGTGTATCAATGAAGAAGTATTTCGCAATGCATCGGAGGCCTTGGAGTCCAGTCTCGTGAGCAGATCAAGAAGAACAGCAAAGTCACTGCGGGCTCTAGCAGCGATTGGTGAAGACCCATTCCTGTGAATGATCTCCAGAAGACTCGCACCGGTGAGTCGTATCTTCTCGACCTTGGTAGAAACACCTCGTCAGCTTCATCAGCTATATGATGTATTAGTGGACTTACATAAGGCTCGCCGTTGACTTGGAGTGACCAAAACGGAGCTTCTTGGATCACCCGCAGCATATCTCTCGCAATCTCCGTCTTGCGCAAATCCGAGTGCCCAATCTCCGATTTATAGTGCGGAAGATTCTCCAACTTTTGCGTTATCACCATTCTTAAACAATGGATAGAGACTTGAAGATTAGCGCATTGGATCAGGAATTGTTTGGTAGTTTCCCTAGACTCATCGGCCAATGCAGCGAACGTATACGACTGCAGATACGGTGGTAAATCATCAAGACAGGTAATGAAACGAACATAAAGAGCATCCAGCCGATCCTTTTCTTGCGCGCTGATCAGTGGTTGGAGATTCGACATGCTTAGGTCCTGTTGGTTTCGGTCCTGCATTAGTCTCAGCTCCAATAGCAGATCAGATGCATTCTGCCAGAGTCGTAGATTGGCATTAAAGCCCTCGATACAAGTTATTCGTACAACATCGGAGTTTGTTACGAGATTGCCAGGCGAGAGAACAGGCGCTTCGTCTTCAATGCCGGAAGGATACGACGTGGTTATTCCCGACTCGAACGAGAATTTGTGGATCGTGATGGGTCGGTTGTTCAGTATAGCAGCTGATTTATCGCCCATGTACACGATCCAGAAAGCTCGACGTCGCAATTCAGCTTCGATCGGCTGCAACCCTTCCAAAGAAGTTTCAAGGTTCAATTGCATAACCTGCGCAAGTCGCGTGGCTTCACCAAAGATGTGCCACGAGTACTTGGGCTTTCCCGCTGCATGAAGACAATTTGAGTGAAAGTACCGAATGGTGATTGAGTTCGCATTCGGATTCTCCAACTCTGCTTCAAGATATTGATTCAAACATGATCTCGAAGCATTGAGAAAGATGTCAGCCACTGATTGACCCTCTGGGAATAAATCCTTCGGCAATAAAAACGCCGCCTCAGCACAAACAGCAGTGATGAGCGTGAACGTCGTCTCGGGCCAAAGCTCCAAAACCCCCGTACTAAAATTCTCAGAAGGGTACTGCCCAAAATACGAAAGCGAGTCCCTCAAACTGGGCTCATGAACCAACGGCGTAAGCGGGTAGAGGTACTCAAAAAAGAGATCAAAGCAACGCGTCACAAACTGCTGCAGATCATTCGTAATGAACGCTAGCGCTCGTGATAAATTCTGCCAGCGCTGGTGACTCGTTACATCTCCACCGCTGACGAGCAAAGGCGGCGAGAGTCCGAGATCGACAGCGTTGGCTTCCCATTGGGGAGGCGGTAATTCCGCTGTGGAACTGGCTGATTTTCTGGAGCGGATTTTGGGGCCGCGACGGGCGAGGGGGAGGTTGAAGGTGCATTGTGTGCCTGACTCCCTGCAGCTGGTGCAACGCTCGCCTTCTGTAAAGTCACACTAAAGAGTCCGTCAGTCAGTGAATCAGGGGAGTTTCGCCGATAACAGACTAGAATACCTTTGCTTTTCGCCGACGACAGCGGTCACAGGCTCGGTTCTTTTGGGCTGGGGTGTTTGTCCCCGGAGATTGAGGGGAATCTGGCGTGGGGCTTGTCATTGCGTGAGAGTAAAGAGGCACATAATGGAAGGATTGAGACGGGGAAATGCAGCGGTAAAATAGATTCTGTCGTGAGGTGATTCTCCATTTCCCCGTGAGGATCTATTCCCCTTTTGAAAGTGGTGAGCCGACAAGCGGGGTTGAGTCTGGGGAAAGAAACCTTGTTTCTGGGCTCAATACGTACCCAAGTCGGCATTGGTTCATCCAAGATCCTGGAAATGTTGTGCAAGTCTTCATTTCCCATTATATAAAGACAGCCTCGTCATCTTCTTTGTCTCTCCAACCAGCATCGAGACACCAATTGAGCTCGGAGACACTCATCATGAAGTCCTCGCTAAGCTCTGTTCTGGCTGCTTTAGCCTTGTCTTTGCCACTGGCAGCGGCCTCACCTCAGTACTCCAACCCCGAAGCCCCATCTTGTCGCTTCGGTCTAGAATGGCCGCAAAAAGACGTCCTTCAACACACCGACGACTTTATCTGGGATCTTCTCTACTGGGAAGGTAAATTCCATCAAAACGATGTAGCCTACAACACTCAAAATGGCATGTCCTATGATGGAACCCAGCTTGATTGGAAGACTGGCAAGCGCACTAATAAACATACCTTCAGTGCAGCCAGCAAGGAGGTCAGTCATCCCACGGTCCCGAATACCAAAACCTTTACTAATGGTATCATCTAGGCCCTGCAAATCATGCTCTACGCCCAAGCTATCTCTGGTTCTAAAGAAGCTGCTCGTTTCTTGACCCCGGATAACCTCAAGGCAGCACCGGGCTTCGCTGCGTCAATCATGGAGACAAAGCTCAAGACTTACAGCCAGTTCAACCAGACCTATCCTGGTTTCGGAGGCTTTCTTCCTTGGATCAAGACCGACACCACGACCATCTCTCCCCAAGATGGTTGGGATGATCGTGTTCCTGGTCTGGACAATGGGTAAGTAATCTGACTTTCACTCCCTCATCTGTGCTAACAAAATGTGTTCAGAGAGCTCATTTGGGCCGTCTACGCCTGTATTGAAGCTCTCCAAAAGCAGTCCAACCCCAAGTTCAACAAGATCGCCGACGGCTGGCAGACCTGGTTCAACTACGTCGCTTCAACTGCCCCCAAGATCTTCTACATCGGTAAAGGAAAGGTCTGTGCTGTCACAGCAATTGGTAACCAGCAACTTCCAGTCAATGACAAGAAGCAATCCTACAAGTGTGAGTCAGAGACTTACCTCGATGACCCCTATGAGGGAGAGCTTTTGACCTACTTCTTCCAATTCTTCACTGATCTGTCCAAGAAGGATAAGCAGACGCTTTGGGAGTACAAGAGAGCTAAGTTGGAGAAGGCTGAGTATAGCAAGGGTGGTGTTGGTCCTATTACTGTTCGCAAGGGCTTTTGGTTCTCTAGCCATGAGATCTGGAACCAGCTTGAGTTGCCATACCACGACGTTGACATTGTCAGGTATGTACACTTATTTGTTTCAGAAACAGTAAACTGACCGTCTAGCCGCCTCTTCAAAAATGGCGAACGTGCTCGTACTTGCAACTCAGTGGTCACCAAAACTCCCGGCCTCTACGCCTCAGTCAACAACTCTACCGACCCCAAGACAGATGAGATCATCGGCTACATCTCACCAGCCGGTATCCCATCCATCGCCAGCCAGAAGGACCAAGAGCTCGATGTCATCACTCCCTATGGTGTCTTCCCCGTTGTATTGTTCGACAAGGCTGTCGGCATGGCTTGGTGGAGGAACATGATCGTTGGAAAGAAGATGCAGAGTAAGTCTTATAGCTATCAGATGAACACATCACTAACAACAACACAATAGATCCTTATGGTAGCACAGAGTCCACCCGCGTCGACGGCAAGGGTGTTTCAGCACTTGTGACTTGGGATAGTAAGGTCACTACTGTGCTCTCCCTCATGAATGGCGTCGTGGATCTTGTTCGCGAGCGTATGAAGTCCGATGGCATCTACAACGAGTTCCTGAAGATTACAGAGGCAAGTTCGCCAAGATATACTATTGATTTCTGTACTAACAAGATATTTACAGCGCGAGCATCTTCGGGTGTTTGGTAATAAGCTCAAGGGCGAGGATATCGAGTTCTGCCTCCCCAAGAACAAGGTTCCCGACGCAGGGCTCAAGGATTTCACATCCTGTCAGAAGTGAATGCAACAGAGTGCGACACAGTGTATTGATAGGAGAAGTCTCTGAATAGATATGGCGATTACTATACAAGTGATCTGAAAATAGACCTAGAGTGACCTCCAACGATCTTGCCTTCAGTAATGATCGTTTAGAAGCTGAGCTTCTGGCCTGCCTGTCCCGGAACTGTTGAAGCAACCTTTCCAGAGCCCAGAAGCGTGAACTGATACGGAATCTTGCTTGAGCTCAACGTCCCCTTCGGAGCAGTGTTTTGACTCTCACCACCAAGCACGACGTCTTCCGCGACAACGTATCCAACCTCGGAGCTTGACTCGCTGAAGATCGCTTTCTTTCCAACGTTGGTGAACACGGATGATTGGATGAGAGCCTGAGCGCCCATGCGGCTGTTGAGACCAGTGTCCATGGTATCATAGTACTGACTATAGGTTGCTTAGTGGCAAGTCAAAGTCGGGGTTTTGAGGGAACGTACTTGAAGATATGGGCAGTGCCAAAACGAAGAAGAGGGCCTCGGCTTCTAACGTTGTTGAAGTGGTTATTGGCGTATGTAACACGTAAAGTGCCAACGTCCTCAGCTGCGTTCTTGTCGGAGTGTCCTACAAGTGATCCCTTCGACTAATGAACGGTTAGCTAGATCTCTCTGATAAGAAGGGGGATCACTCACGTGGTCATGGAAGTAGGTATACGAGATAGTGACCCAGTCAGCAGCATGCGACAGATCCACCAAACCATCATAAAAGTCCTTGTCATCACCTCTCACAGCAGAGAGATCGCAATGGTCAACCCAGACATTAGTCGATTTTTGAATGGTAATCGCGTCACCGTAATCGGCCTCAACTTTGGAGATCTTCATGTTGCGGACAATCACGTTCTTCTGTCCATTGATGGTCAAGCCGATGCCGGTTAGGGCTATACAAAACTGTCAGTACTACATCAGCGAGACAATACAGTTGACCTACAGCTACCGGTCTTGCCAATGACGGATTTGTTTGAGGTTACTTGGACCTTAGCTGCGCCAGAGATACTGCCTTGCACGAAGATGACAGAAGGTCCGTCCGCTGCGGCTGCGGCAGTGAGCTCAGCGAGTGTTTTCACTGTGACCTGTGCAGCACTTCCGCCTCCAGTCGTCCTACACATATCAGAATCATGACCGCGGAAGCTCTGAACCGATTCACTCACCCTCCATTCTGAGTGCAGTAGCCAATGTTGCACGGGTCATTGGCCGCAGCTCTGGCTTGGAGGTTGGCACCAGGTGTTGCAACAGCAAAGCTGCACAAGAATAAGATATCAAGAAGCTTCATTTTAGAGAGGATCGAGTGGTTCCCAGAGTGTTGTTGGAGGAGGAAACTGCCAAGTTGAGGATATACTTGGTCTTAAGTACAACTTCACATCCACACAAACCGTCATGATGGCGATCTACAAGTTTCGGACTGCACAACTGCCCCCAATGTACCTCTATTCTCTCTTCAAATCAACTATTTCATGAGTCGTTACGTTTCAACAATAATGTGTAGACACTTGGAAAAGCCTTGCTGATTGGTGGAACATGTCGACGAGATCTTCCGTTCGCCGATGCCTTCCCCCAAAGTCAATGCAAAACACTGACTGCGTTCTGCATTTCCTGCAATAAGCCTGGGAAGCAAAGCGACTCTTGTGGTATTTGATGAGTTGCTGGAGGAAGGGACAGTTACATCACTCGGAAGTCCTTCCTCCGCGTGCTGAATCGGGATCTCGATTGTGGGGTAATGGGGGTTTGACATAGCTTGGCGGAGGTGAAGGCTGATGATGAGGGTTGAGATTTAGAAGTTCAGAAACGTTGCAACTTCAGAACCGTTAGGTCTATTTGTGGTGGTTATCTTTCTGGAATTGTATCGCATTCGATAGTTGTTTGGACTC
Organism: Fusarium pseudoanthophilum; assembly: GCA_013395995.1. NCBI lineage: Eukaryota > Fungi > Ascomycota > Sordariomycetes > Hypocreales > Nectriaceae > Fusarium > Fusarium pseudoanthophilum. Next base: position 30,251 of record JAAOAR010000039.1, on the reverse strand, counting down.
GTGGGTTCTCATCGAGGCATGTTGCCTGGTTCGAGGCTGAGTTAACATCCATGTACTGGCATGTAAATATTCCAAGGCCAATGACGATAAATAATGCTTTGCATGGCGCGTCCTCCCAGATTGCGTGTAAGAGCTTCGACAAGCCCGTCCTACGATGTGACTCCTCATCCTATTTATTGTTGAGTTCTTATCTAATCTTATCGATCTGGTTCCTGGCTGATAACCAGGTCTTGGTGTTGCAAGTTGGCTGGCAATCAGCTGGCACCTTGAACCGCCGAGATCAGTCCAGAATGCTGCCTAGTCATGAGATTCGGCATTTTCACATGCCTTTAGGCTTCCATTCGACCATGCTCCCATCTGTCGATCATCGCACCAAACAACGCCTTCCAGCGTTCATCCGGGTGCATCAGCCGACCACTAACGCAGGTCACTCCCATCCATCACCTCAATCACCAGCACCTCTTATTGACCAATCCCCTCCCCTAGAGCCAGGCCCATAGTGCGCGACTTATCTATCAAGTGGGTGGGCTCACGCTTATCGTTGATAGGCTTTCCCCGCAGCCAAGCTTAAGTCCCTTAGGATCTTTTGTTGGCGTGTAATCCCTGTCATAAACGCATCATCACCTTCCCAATTCGAGAACCTCCGAAGATAGTCGAATGCTTAAAAAGGTTATTTAACTGGCTGATATACCACGTCTTGCTTCTGCAGGTTTCTGAGTGGAACTTATTGATACTGATGCTTTTGTCAACATATCACGTTGTGCCTATCACTCTTGCTGCTTGTGCTGCGCTTTTGAATATCCCAGCAGTTTTAGCAGCCATGGCGGACCGAAAGGTAAATAAGATAAAATTTACAGAAAGAAAGCTTTTCCTAATAAGATGTCCAAGGCTATCATTTATGATTTTGAGAAGTTGGAGGACTATCAACAGAGAAATGAAACAGTCCTCGAGTGAGTAATGCATCACTATGGATGAACTCCCAAGCTTACCACCCTATTAGCATCGTCAAAAAGGATACTGGTGTCGATTTCTGGAGGCAGACACGAACGATTCCTCCCACTTCCTATCCTCCGTAAGTATGGCACTCCTGTATGCCAGACCGGAGCTGACACGACTTGATGGCAGACCGATGACTTTGGAGGCTATTGAGAAGCTGAAGGAAGTCAAGGGTGTTATTGTAAAAGATGCTCCTACCGAGGAACTGTAGCTTGTTGAGTCTTTCCTTGTTTCGCAAAAGAGACTATGTCTGGCAGATTGGTAACTGTAGTCATACTTGTCCATAAATTGTATCCTGTTGGGTTTCGGTCTATATGTGTCTATGGAAGGGTCGACTCGACCACCTAACTATATTCTTGATTGATCTTCCCTTTCTTTTGTCATTTCGTGTGCGAGGCGCGTGATGTGAGCCATCAGCTCTTTTGTCATTTCAATATCGATTGTCTTACATCATTCTCCAGGTATCAAATGCTGCTAACGCCCTAATTTGAACAACCCTTCATACGCAGAAACTTGACCGATTAGGACTTTGGGCTGCCAGCATAGATAATGAGTAAACGAACTTCATGTTCTTAATACTTCGATAACAGAACATTATGAAGTTAATGCACCATTCTGCGTTGCTGCATACGACTCGCGGACTAACATCAATGTGGGTAGATTGGGGAACATAACAGTTTTGAATTGGTTTTTGTACTGCTAAACATTTCACACTGCTTCTATTGGAAGATCTTTTCCATCAAATTTCATATTCAATTGAGCTATCTAGATTGCTGTATTACGAGCAACCAGGACTAAGATCCAACTGAAACCAACTCATATCTTCTTAACTCGTTGAAACTTGTTTGAAAAACAGGTTCCGTATCCAACACTCAAGCTAGAGAATATCCAAGGAACATCTCAGCGAATCCAATGGGGCGTTTAAGCGTATTGGTCAATGAAAGAGCGGAGAGCACCAACGCTGGCATAGACACCGGAGTAGTTGGGTCGAGCACATCCATTGCCCCAAGAGACAGCACCAATGAGAGTCTTGGAGCTGTCGACAATGGGACCACCGCTATCACCCTGGCAAGAGTCCTTGCCGCCGGAAGAGACACCAGCACAGAACATCTGGTTGGTGATGGCGGAGGTACCGTACTGCTGTCGGCAGGTAGCACGAGAGACGATAGGGACAGTAACCTTCAGAAGGTTGACGGGAGTAGAGCTGCCGCCCTCAGAGGTAGCGCCCCTGAATGGAAGTTAGTATATGATATCCTAGATGTCAGAGAGCGACTTACCAGCCAGCAACAGTGGCAGAAGATCCGGCGACGGGGTCAGAGCCGGAAGGAGCCAGGGTAGCATAGCCGATGGTTCCGCTGGCGGGGATGGAAGTAGAGAGCTTGAGAATGGCAACATCGTTGTTGTTTCCGCTGTAGCTAGGGTGAACTCTGACGGAGGAAAGCCTCGAGGTAACACCACCAGAAGTGCGAGACTATTCAGAGGTTAGTGATGTCACTCCAGTCTCCCGAGGAGTATAGGACTTACAAGACTGCCAGCACGGATCTGGAAACCGCTCTGAGCGTATCCGGAGACGCAGTGGGCAGCGGTCAAGACGGTGTTGGCGTTGAGGAGAGAGCCTCCGCACCAAGGGCCACCGTTGCGGCTGATGCTCACGATGAAGGGAAAGTCGCCAGCGCTGGCAGAAGTGCCACCAACGATGTTGGGGATCTCCTGAGGAGCGGCGGCAGCCAGGGGAGCAACAAGTGCAACGACGGAAGCGAACTTGACCATGGTGAAGAGATAGATATCCAAGAGATGAGAGTTGAAGAGTGAAGAGTGGTTGATGATAGACTACTTTGAATAGAACATCGTGATCCTTTTATATTCGAGAATCAACATAGCTATGGCTGTTGTTGTGTCTTCTTACCTGCCTCTCTGGTTACTATCCCGCGATAAGCTTACTTGGTTGTATCTTCGGAGTCTGCGAATAGGCGGACCTGCCTTTCTGGTACTAAGCTCCGTTGTTCCGTAGTCTAGTTCGGCATTTAGAAGAAGCATTAACCTTATCATTCTCCCGTGAAAGTGATCGGCATATAAGGCCCTTGGCAGCAGGGGTCAGTATCCCGATGAGGAAAGTCGATAACTCTATCGCCAAGAGTTGTACTAATTACTCTAACAGATATGTCTATTTGCTCTAACAGTCTAAGCCTGATTAGGATAGTTAAGCGAGGCCAGTACTTAAGAAGTATTTTTATTTACTAAATCTAAGCCCTAACCCTAGATATTAATATTAAAAAACCTAGTTAAATAATTTATATTAAGGCTAATTAAGCTTTAAAAACTAACCTTAGTCTTATATCTTATATATAGCTATTTTTAACAGAGATAGAAGATAACTATAGACTGTATACAGTCTCCTGTACAGTGTCGCGCACTGTGTGGTTCTTGGAAGTGACTTTGATTTCTGTGGCAGTTACACGTAAACACAGGTATTTTGTTACAGCAAATAGAGGAAGTTGTTAGAGCAATTAGTACAACTCATCGCCAATAACACTGTGGATATGACGGATAAATAAGACGAAGGGTAAACACTGGACGAAAAAGAGCTTTAATATGAATGTAGTTATAAAGCTGGTAATTATAGTTAAAGATCTGATGTACAGTATGTCTTTGATCGGCTTATCCCCCCCCAAGATCTACGATGAATGCCGAAGGATCATCGCGTCAGCATTCGTATAGACCAACCGGAGTTATTTAGCCCGAGGGAATCGCCAAGCATCAAAGCGCATCTGCACTACTACTCTGGGCGGGGTTCACTGCTATAATTCGGTCATGCGCCATCAATCACAATGGCCCAATATTCTGAAACTGGAAACCGTATAGAACTTTTGTAGCCACCACCACGCAATAGCAGCCCTGCGATAACGCACGCATCAACCTGCATGCGATACAACCTCTGTGGCCAAGTTCTGTCAGATGCACCTATGGCAGCGCTCATGCCAATACCTGTTGCATCCTATTCCATCGCCTACCTTCCAAACATAGCATCTTCCTCCGTCTTATCTTTTTTACACTTGTCGATCCTACGAGGCCTTCTCGAATGTTGCGGGATATTCTCCCGCTATGCTTTTGCCAGTTCAGCTTGTAGATCTTTGCGAATAGATGCCCTGATCTAGAGCTGAGGTAGATCACTTTTGGAAGGTACTTTTGATTGGAGAGCGCGTAAATCAAGTTTCGAGAGGTGCTAGACGGACTTTGCATAGTTTGAAAGAGGAAGGACGTGAAGATGAGTGAAGTTCATGATCTGATGCTCACCGTATTTTTGAACTTTTGAAGGATCGATATGTCGTGTCGGAAGTCTCCGCTGTTGAAGGGTTGTAAGAATTCGGCTCTATGATCAAAGTTCCTCCGAAGGGCTTTGTTGCGTGGCTCGCATATCGACTTTCTAAGATGGGGATAATTGAGGGCGTCGTCACGCATGTGCAGAGCAGACTGCTCATGTAGGGATGTAAATCGTGTGATTGGCTATGTATTAATATTTGGACTCCTTGAGTTTGATTAAGCTTGAGCATATTCGGTCAATACTGGGAGCCTGATGTGCACATTAAAGAAGACGGACTGAGTGTGTATGGAACTGGTCAGATTTCATGACTAGACACCATGGTTAATTGATAGAATCGAATGCGGAATGTCAATGCGATGCTTAGAGTTACAGCGAGTAATCAATCGCTTGGGATTAACGCGGCTTTGCTGAAGCCTTGTTTTAAAATAGCCACATAATGTTACGTGACACAACGTCCATGCGTTCTGATGGGTTCCTGAATCATGCAGTAGAATACTAAGCTTTCTTTCACAGGCTAAGCATTCAGCAGTATAGACGTGGTGACTATGATCAGCTGCGGTCTCCACGACTGACTTGATTTACTTCCTGGCATATCTATTAAAAAAACACAAATATGAATAAATGAGCATTTCTCAGTGAACGAGACAATTGAAGCTGTACAATCTTCATTGAAATCATTGATGAATAAATGCCTGAAATACAGGGTAGGGAGAAATACGATGCTTTTTTGGTTATTCCACTCGCGATTACGCCACCAATTTCCCTCGCCAAAAGCTGAGCCCCAAGAGCCAATGATCGTGGCGCCGCCCCTGAAGACCCCTGTAAAACTAACGGCCTCAGCTCGAATCGCGCTGGCACTATCGATAAAACCTTTCTAAAAACACTCAACTAACGAGGCGCTTGACATTGTTTGGGAAGACTAGTTATCAATAGCTTCAGAAGGATCTACACTAAACAATGACAACAAAGCCCAACACGAGGTCGGTAGGGCAGAATTTGTCAGGGGAAGAAAATGATTAAACTCAAGCTTCCCCCCAAACTCTGTTTTCTCCAGATTGTTGCGTTTTTTTATTACCGAAAAATTCACGATTGTCGCGGAGATGGCTCGCCATTTCGTCCGTTCGTTTGTTATTGCTGCGGCGCTCAGCCCCTTCGTTCATGCTGGGCCATGCCGCCCCTCTTCGAGCTCTGTAGCGGTCGTTTCGACGACTGCTGAGACCAGTGTCGCATCTGGCTCTGCTACATCAAGCTTGACTGAGTCTTTGTCTGGTACCTCAACTGAGACTTCTGTCACCGTTAGCCAGAGTGGTTCTGCCACCGAGTCTGCTTCCGCGACCTCAACCGAGACGACTCTCGCTACCAGCAAGACTGAGTCTGGTTCGACCACCGCTGAGCAGTCTACCACGTCGGGTTCTGCTCTCTCAACTGACGTTACCACCTCTGCCAGTGAGAGCGAATCATCCACCGGCACAACTCTCGCTGCCACTACCTCAACTGAGTGTCCCGAGCCAGAGCCTCCTGTCTATGATGACCCCTTTACTCACACCGACACTGAGGTGGTTCCCGCGACTACATCTGAGGCAGCTACCACCACTGAAGATGCTACGGTCACCATTGTTCCCAGAAACTTCATTCGACGAGGTCACCCAGAGATCTTTGTCAGGGATGCCACCAGCGAAGCCGTTCCCGTCAACGAAGAAGATCCTACCACTACCACTGCAGAGGCTACCTCTACTACCGAGGATGCTACTACTACGACTGCAGATGCTACTACCACTACTGCAGAAGCAACCACTTCTGGGGAAGACACAACTACTGGCGAGACAACTGCCACTTCTGAAGACACCACTGCTACGACTGAAGCTCCCACCACCACAACAGAAGAGGCTACCACTACTACTGAGGAGACTACCACTACCGCTTCCGAGACAGCCACCGGTTGCATTAATAACATGGAGAGGCCAACACCTGAGGGTGCCGTCTGCGGAGCAAGGGAATATATGACGGGCACTTCCAGCGATTGGAGATACCTGGGCAGAGGCGTATCTTCCTCTCTCATGCAGTGCTACACATCTTGCCAGCAGAAGAGTAACTGTGTGACATTCTTGTTTGAGCAGAACATACAGTGCGATCTCTACATGGGCACCGTCACTTCACTCAGCTCCGACCGTTCTACTGTCAGGACTTATGAGACGCGCTGCTTCTGCGACACCGGTATTGAGCCCGCCCCGACCTGCTCATACACTAACCCATTTACCAACCTTGGTTTCGAGGACGGTAAATTGGCCCCATGGGTAGAGGATCCTAACCCTGGCGGCTATGACCCCGTGTACTCCAAAGTCGTCCCCGGCGGTCAGGGCGGTTCGTCGTATCATTTCCAGACCGGGCAGTTCGACGCCGACAAGAGCCTCTGGTTGTATCAAGACGCCAAGGCCTGCCCTGGCACCACGTTCACCTGCTCTTACACCTGGTGGTGGAACGAGTACTATGCGATCCGACAAAATGACGGGGGTAACTTGGTTCCGTACCTTCGCATCTATCAAGGTGACACCAAGGTCATTGGTAACGTATACCCTCGTAATGAGGGCGAGACGAAGACGTGGATGTCTGCGGATGTTACTTTCACCATGCCTAGTAGTGGCAAATCGAGGATTTGGTTTGTTGCTAGCAGTCCTCAGGGCGAATGGATCAACACCAGCGATGACCCTTGTAACCCCAACTGGGTTCACCGAGCTAACTGGTTCGCGCTGGACCTGATATCCTGCCGGTAGACAACAGGTAGATTTCTGTTGGTTTCAAGCATGCTAGTTTAGAAATTCTATGTAAATATGTTTAATACTAGTATATTTCCTCGCTTATGCTCACTCGATTATGTCTGATGTTATTAGGCCTGTCATTCAGGTATCATAGTCAGGCTATCTGCGGGCTAAGCTCATACTTCTTATACCACGGCCAAAAAATGTCTCTGATCCAGATATTTATGGCCCGAATGCCAGCCAGGATGCGAAAAACACCAGCAATAGTGGTCGTGGAACCAAGAACATGGCTGGACCAAAGTGTCTTCTCTCAACATTAGTACACATTCTCCTCTTAGCACGGATGGGAATTAAGCTTACGGTTTTGTTTCCTAGTAGACCATAGGTTGTTGCGTGAAACCTCCACTCGTGTCCATCGATGATAATACCTGGTAGGAAACCAAGCTCTGAAATTTGCTTACCGACAGCAGTGTCCATCTTATGCCACTGGGCTGCTTGCCAGGCTGCCAACTGAACCTCGGCGTCTTGACTGCTTCCCCGACGACTCTTCGACTTGATGCTCGCAGCAATTGGGAATTCTGCAGTGGGTATAAACTGAGTATGGTTGACTGATCCCACGCGGTCGCGTCGAGCTAGGCACTTATCTCGTGCGATTGGTTCGCGAGAAGGGTCGACATATAAGACGTAATCGACCTGTCCTTTAGGGACAGACTTACGATGCCATTCTGGATCAATTGTAGCTGTGGAGCTATAATGAACAGGGAATTAACATTGATCGTGGAACAGTGACTTGAAAGATCTTACCAAGGTGCAACGTCAATTAACTGATGCTCCGCCGGCTTAAAATTGTCCATCGCTGCCGTAAGGAGTGGTGTATAGACAAGGTTATTCCATCCGTTTTCATCGTACCGGCGAGAATGACATTTTTCTGCCGCCTCAAGGATTTTGATCGCGGCGTCGAACAATCCTTTAGTGCACGCTGATTTAGATTTGTCAGGAACGTAGTATGATTCATCGTCGAGCATGGCCACAGTGCAATCAGGCCCTGGATAAGCCTCAATTTCGTCCTAAGGTCAAGGTCAGTACATAGACATGGACTACGTCACAGGAAATATACTCACCTTCAAGGTCCTCGGAATTATCTTCTTGTCTTTCTGAAGCGCAAGCAACGAAACCAAAAATAGTTTCAATGTCGCTGGCATATCGTCGTGATTAGGATTCAAGGTCTTGAAGTCAAGCCAGTGATTGGCATATTGATAGTCGTCGGCTTGCGACGACGGTGTGTCTGAATCGTAGTCCACCTCGTTAGGAAACTGGGTGCCGTGTGTAGGCGGGGATGGGGCTTCAATGGGCGAAGGGAAAGCGGTATGTTTAGGAACATGCATTGGCTCGAATTTGAGCTTCTTTGCTGGTTTGTCTTCTTCGTCGTCTGAGGGAAGGCTTTCTGTCTTGCGCGTTCTCTTGAGCCACCCCTCAACGCTTTCGCCGTCGCTTGGGATATGTTGTCCTGAGTTTTCCATTTTGTTTACTGATGGCAATTTAAATTGGGATGAAAGAGAAATGCCGTGGTGCGACGAACCAAGAAATTGAGATACGAAACAAACGCGTCGTCAGCGGGGCAACGAGTGAATCACCTGTGACTCGTGAGGGGTTACCATGCAAGCCACGTCCCGTATCGTCATCAACGATCTTTTGGAATTTAAGAGGGAAAAGAAAACATCACGTATATTAATGGAATTGGTTACTCGGGAGACTTGTAAACCATTCTTATCTTATTTGCTACCTGCGCTGTTTCAGCAAGCCAGGTCCTCATCCTCTGGGTGCCAGGACATGTTGGGCATCAGGATAGGCTTCGGTGGCCGTTCCCAGCCATATGATGACACTCAAAAGTGTGCAGTCCGGAGCCAACCGAGTTACCCATGATATGCGCGTCATTGTATGTCTGGGCGGGGTCATCACTTAGCTTGGAAGGTAAGGTGACGATAGCAGATGAGTTAGGCGGCACAAGGAGAGCCATTCTGAACAACCCAGTGTCCGGATTCCACGGCCACTTGCACTCAATTCTACCGTAAGGTCCATCAAAGCTCGTATCGGCCCAAGTCACATTGCCTCCTGGGATTGGCTTCGCACGAAAAACCATCCAGCCTGGCGAAGAAGCCATGGGTGCAATACCGCCAACCGTACCATGTAGCCAGTCTGCAACAGCACCCAAAGCATAATGATTGAAGCTCGTTATGCGGCCAGGGTTAATGCTCCCATCGGGTAACATACTGTTCCAACGTTCCCAGACTGACGTTGCGCCCATTGTGGCAGGGTACATCCAGCTAGGGCAAGACTTCTCACAGAGCATTCGATATGCTAACTGGGGCTGGGCCGTCTGTGTAAGTGCGTGGGCAATGACTGGAGTGCCTGCGGACCCCGTTCTGATCTTGAACTGAGCAGCTCGCACTGATCTCGACAAAGCTTTTGCTGCAGTGGTGACTTCTCGTGGACGTGACTCCTTCTCAGTGTCACGGTATAGTGAGAAGCATATCGCCAGCGCGATACCTGTTTGGGTGTTCGCCATCAAGTTGCCTGCAGGCGTGATGTATCGATCCTGGAATAACGGCGGTAGGCGGAGAACCTTAGCATCGTATCTATGAGCTAGATGTCCACCGCATGCTCATGGCGACTTTCATCGTCTCTCAGCCCCAGCTCTCAGGCGCTTCTGTCTCCAGAGCTTCCAGACCACATTATATGACATTGTTGGTATCACCGGTCGACAGTCGCTGTTTGTGTCTGGTATCTAAGGAACCATGGGTCTTATCGGAACTATAATTTACTTGGGCATTGTTGCAGACAGATGGCCGCGTGCTCGAACATTGTGGACTGGCTCGCTCGCCTTGTCGGTCTCCATCGCTATCTGCATGGCTCTAAGTGCCACCCACGGCCAGGCTGGAGAGAGTAACATGACTGGAGCAAGAGCAAGTATCGCTTTCATCTTCATCTACTCTGCGACATTTGCCATCTTCTTCAACGCGATGATCTGGGTCGTCCCATCAGAGCTGATCCCAACATTCTTTCGATCGAAGGGCATGGCCTTTGCTGTGTCTTCCAAGTCAGTCGTCGCTATCGTTCTCAGTCAGATTACTCCTTTGGCGCTTGTAGAGGTAAGCTGGAGGTTTTACGCTCTGTTCATCGCTTGCTGCCGCTGTCCTGTACTTCTTCTTTCTGCCCGAGACTGGTGGTAAGTCTTTGGAGGAGATTGCAGAGCTCTTTGGTGATGCTGTAGCGGTGGATATGCATGCCAATATTGAGAAGCTTGATGCTACCAGCGTTGTCCATGCTGAAGGCAGCGAGCTTCGCAAGTAGGTAGACCAATGGTACTATAACAAAGGAACTGAGCAAGTGCCGAAACCCCGATGCATTTGATTGATGGTTTTTAGTATAATTTGAATGGATGACTTTCCAACCCAATTTCGTCCTTGTAATGTTGAATTACTCCGTCGAGTGGCCAAATGAGCGACATGAGATCCCCCCCCCCCCTTGTGTTTCCTTCTCCAACCTCGCTATACACACCCTCCTCCACAACGACCTATCATTTCATGGCGTGATTGCATGTCCTGTGTGAGCGATAAGCTATTTCGTCTGTTACCGCTGGGTAACAGTCACTTACATAGCATGACTGTGGTTCACTAGCCACTTCATCCGAACGTTCGGGTTTAGTCCTGGAGTCCTTGGGTTAGAACCTCAACATCTATGCTTAGAGGTGTGAGGCCACGTTCAATTTGATTCAGTTAGGTACAGAGCCCGTTCGTCTTCAAAGTCAGCCGTGCAAGCAGAGACGTTAGAGGACATGTCGACATTACTCCGCAGCTATCTCGGAATTTCTCCGCACTCCCAATCCATGATCCAGAAGGCCGTCTGAATAGCTTCTTAAGAGAAGTCAAGACCGAGTCCAGCGGCGAGGAAGGGCGCGCCACGGAAGCGCCATAGTCGATGCTTGCATCGCGCGCCGTCGCTCGTAGGGGATCCGCTCCTGGCTTCTCTTGAGAAGGTTACCCAGGCAAACTCGGGATCATGGATTGGGAATATGGAGGAATTTCAAGGCACCTATAAAGATCAAATAAGTTATATAGGCAAGGGGAGTAGAACTTTACCGCGGAGAGAAGGGTATGCTGAGTGAGACCAAGGCGGTTCATGACTCGAGCGAGAGCATTGCGACCGCCGTCAATCTCGACAGCACCGAGGATAGCTTCGACTGTAGTCGCTACCATCCCGTTACTGGCCCTAGTAGTCCCTCCGTTCATGTTGATGCATCTATCAAGGCCATGCTCCACCCCAACGTTAGCAAGTTTATCGTTGCTGATCAGGTCGCGGCGAAGCGTAGTCCAGCAATCTTGCAGGTCAGCTTAATACACTCAGCCGTGCATATAACAGCCATTACTAACGCTTCGGGAGACCTCGCTTGATCCAGAGGCTGCACAAGTAGGATGCAGCAACGGAATCACCGTAGACAGCGAGACGGTCGTTTTTCGGCATGGTTTTGAAACAGCGGTCCAAAACATAAACTGAGTTCGAGTCCGCCGCTGTATTCAATGCCTGTGCGCAGAGAGCCTTGTCATCGAACTTGTAGGCAATGATAGTCTCGCATTCCGCGATCTTGAAGGTAGTTTCAAGAAGCATGATTCCGAATCAAGTCGATGAAATAATAGCAGAGTACTTTGATGTTGTGCAGATGTCAGGTTAGGACTGATGAGAAGCGGTGAAGAAACTTGACGTGTTGCGATTTCAACGATGTCATGAATGAGGGGTACATGCATAGTATTGTTGTACCTCCATCATTGGTTAGAAGGGCATGTAGGTCAGTACCATCACTTGTTAACACCTGTCAAGATGTGCCTCTTCACAATCGGTTTTCTCTACTATCGACATGTTGTCTCTAACGGTCTTAGTCTAAAAAGAGAAGGTCAAAGAAAGGGAAATCATTCGCCCCTCCTTAGACCTTCTACTCGCTCCAATGCCCATTGATGCGCGAGAGGCAATCGATCATGATGCTACACTGTATAAGAAAGTTCGACAGAGACATTGGCTTCACTGCCTGACTTATATGTATTTGAATGTCTGAGTGGGCGTGTACTTATGGGTTGTTATGCGACTACTCTATATGACAATCTGCACAACAGACCTTTCTCTGAATCCATTTCTCATTACGCCAGTTATTGCTGTGTATGGGTCATTTACGTATGAAATGATATGAAGAAGCCTTACTGGGCCTCAGTCATGACGTCCAGGTCACAGGCTCATCTAACCTGCTTGCTACCACTGTTCTTGTGATGAACAACATAAATCCCAAGCCACCATGTTGAAGTTGTCCGATTGGTTTCGGCGTAAAGAATGTGAGATCTATATAACTAAGTTCTTTGTTTCCGACTCATCCGAAGTAGTGGTTTCATAGCTAGGGTCGGTTGTCCTCTCCCTTACCAAACCCCTTTTCGAAATTTGAGGCTGCAAGGCAGCCAGCTCAATCATACCTTATATCGGACATCCCGGCTACCTCCTGAGTGGCTATGCGGCAATCTTCCATATCAGAGCCCAGAAGCGAGTCATTTCGGCCTGAGTCTGTTTCGAGAAGGTCATGAAGTCAGCCCCATATCTGTCTCGTATCGCCAAGGCTCTTGCACGTGAAGGGAACTTCCGATCAGCGCGAGTGCCGAAAACAAGCTTTCCAAGACCCGGGGATTAAATCGCCGGTCTAGATCATCTGCCCCAAAGGACCATCTTGTGCAGTATCATTGGTTGCCGTGCTGTAATCTGCCTCGGGTCATTATTATATGTGGAGATCCCAATGTCTAAGCCTCATGATGATGACTGCTATTTTCGATATTGACTTTCGGAACGTGCCGGTAGTCCCAATGCCCTGGTCGAGGGAGACGCTCGGCAGCGATATCCGTCCCGTTTTAGCCGCTTTCTGCTGAGAGGCATCATGATGCGCTGTTTGGATCTGGACTGTTCGATTTGAGAGCATCAGAAGTCCCAGACGTTCCGAAGGGCGATCGCCCGGGCGTTAGGGAGACGCGTCAGCTCACAGCTATTGAAGATCTACGGCGGTAAAGCTTCTGGGATGGAGAGTGCTGGTCTAAGATTGCTTTGTTTGGATCATCTCCATCATTTAGCAGGTTGAGGTTGAGGCTTGGGACTTTCACTAGTAGCATAAAACTTCCGCTTAATTCACCCGTGTAAGGTCTTCTGTCTACTTATGAGATAGCTGACTTTTGTGTATTCGAACGACTGTAACATAATTTTGTTTGCCAATTGGAAGACAAAGGCTTTTGATGAAGGTGATATGATGATGGCAATGGGAACAACGGTCTGGCAGTTTGAAGCGTGGCCAATGTGATTGGACCTCTCGTAACGCGGGCTGAAGCATAGCCCGATGAGTGGCTTCAATCGAATCTGGGGTAATTCAGGGCAAAAGGGGCACTGCATTGTCAATTGGTAAAAGTATCGAATCGTCAATACGAACAATGCAAGGCAGGTCGGTAGTGACGGGATATTTCCCCACTTATACAAGGTTGACAAAAAGGCACAGCTAGCTCCAGCAGTGGCAGTGCTCCATATTTTTATGACAGCTCTGTCAGCTTCATTGCCGATCAGCCGTACAACCCCAGTGTTTGACTAAGAGGCCGATATCCGAGACGGGAAGTTTCAATATTTACATTATACATGTGCTTGTAGTTCAAGTGAGCTTAGGGGCTTTCTGTATCGGCCATGAGGTATATAACCATATGACCTCCCCAGCATCTTGTCGTATCATTCACAAACAACACTCTCATTCACCCACTCAACACACACACACAACTACCAACTCATACCTTCATCATGCTTCTCAACAAGGCTTTCCTCGGCGCCCTCCTCGCCATGGGCACAGTCACCGCCCTCCCCAGCCCCGACGCTGAACCCGTTGATCTCGAGGATCGCAGCATCCTTCACCACTGCGGCAAGCACGCCTCCTGGGATCACGCCAAGAGCGAGTGTGTGTGCCACGACTCTGGAAAGGTCTACACCAAGAAGCACCACAAGTGCAAGTGCCCCAAGGGCGAGAAGTGGCACCACATTGAGAAGAAGTGCAAGAAATAAGCGTCTGCTCTAAACATCCCTACGAACACGACAAGACAGCCTCAACATCGATCGCCAAGAATTCATGTACTCGACAAATTAACATCTCTGGGTGGACAACAGGGTCATTGACTTGAGGACTGGCGTGTTGGTATGCCTATAGAACGGTTTTTGGGAGGGGTATCGTGTAACTCTACTGTTTATATATGGCGTCAAGAAACGCATTCCTTGAAGCAATTTCAATTTACCTTCCGTGTCTTACGTGTCTCCTTCAATGTGCCTTTAGGCTGAATAGCAATTGCTTTTCATACTCACGATGCCGAAGAGCCGTGCTACTGCATACTATGATCGAACATCAGCATCGAAAGCGTCTTAGTGCCATAAAACCAGCAAGTCGGTCCGAATAACACAATGGATAAAAGATCTAAGCTTAAGTGAAGAAAGTCTGGGGATCCCAGGTCTTCATTCATCTATAAACTCTCGTTCTTTATATCTCGAGATGAGGGTCGTTGCCGCTCAAATCGTTACAGCTCTATTGTCCTCCATTGTGTTAGCATCAACATGTGTCTGTATCCTCGGAGAAACATAACAAAATGATAATGGCTGACAGATCTAGTGTCATCAATTGAAAGAAGAGCTCGGCGATCAAATCAGCTTTCCTGATACCAAAAGCTACAACGCCACGTTAGCCAGCTACTGGTCGAAACAAGAGTCTGCGCTTCATCCTACTTGCGTCCTGAAGCCTTCCACTTCCCACGACGTCGCCGCTGCCCTGAAGATTCTCAGCAACCACAATGACTGCAAATTCTCAATCAAAGGTCATGGCCATGCTCCTGCAGCAGGCTTCGCCAACTCCAACGGCGGCGTGACCATTGACATGACAACTCTCTCATCAGTATCTCTCAACAAGAAATCAACCATTGCAAGCATCGGTGCAGGCGCAAAGTGGCTAGACGTCTATCAGCATCTCAACGACTCAGGTGTTCAAGTCGCTGGAGGCCGAAACGGAAACGTCGGTGTTGGAGGGTTGCTTCTTGGTGGAGGAATATCTCACTTCACTACCAAGGTCGGATGGGCTTGTGACAGAGTGATTAACTATGAAGCTGTACTCGTCAATGGAACCCTTGTCAACGCAAGTAAGGAAGAGAACTCAACCTTATTCCTTGCTCTGAAAGGAGGGGGAAACAACTTTGGTGTTGTTACGCGCTTTGACGTTGAGACGTTTCCGCAGGGGGACATTTCTACGACAAGCATTTCCTACGATATTGCTGAGAGGTATAAGGTATTCCAGGCTTTTACAGACTTAATTGACTCATCTACATACGATCCTGCAGCGTCTCTAGTTACTAGTCTTCTTTACAGCTCCGCTTCCAAAGCTTGGTCACTGTCAGCTTCGGCTGTGTACACGAAGCCCGTTTCCCAACCAAAGATCTTCAAGGAACTATCGGATATACCTCATGCGAAGCTCGTCAATAACATCACGACTCTAGCAGAGTTTGCTAACGAGAAAGATACGCCACCATTGTGAGTTCCTATGTTGAGCTCTAGTTAACGACTCTGACATACATAGGAACTGGCTGTTCGGGACTGTGACTCTCAAGCCATCCGCCCAGAACATGCAACATATGTTTGAGATCCTCAATAAGACGATCTATTCTTTCAACCCCCAAGATGGCGTGACTTGGAGCATTGCCTTCGAGCCGTTGGTAGCAGTAATGCTGAAGGGTTCCAAGCACACCAATGTCCTTGGCCTTCAATCAGCGCATGATGGCTACAGTATGGACTCATTGCAGCATCTTAAAAGCATCTGCTGACAAATATAGTTGTTCTTATCTCAGCTCTGTGGCCAAACTCAGCGGTCAACTCGAAAGTGGAAGAGACAGCCAGGAAGGTACTGTCAGTATGGGAAGAGGATGCTCGCGCAAAGGGTCTACTGCAGAAGTTTCAGTACCTCAACTACGCTGCGCCATACCAACGGCCTCTTGAGTCTTATGGAGATGATGAGCTGGAGTTTCTAAAGTCGGTCAGTAAGAAGTATGATCCTGCTCAAATCTTGCAAAGGAGAGTGGGTGGCTTCAAGCTGTAAACTCAAAGAACAACCTGGGGGGGCAGGAAAGCTATAGATCTTGATCCTAAAGATAAAAGTACTTAGGCAAATCTAGCCTAAACTTAGGGAACTCTTTACTAAGTTTATTCTGATATCCTCCTTTCAAGTGTTTGAGGTTTCTTGCTACCGGAGGAGCGCATTGCAATGTCCAGCTCGAAAAGGATATCGAGAGTCGCGACAGAACTCATGATGACTGCATATGAAAAGCCAAGGGAAACAGGCTATCGAGGCTTCCAAGCAAAGAGTCAAGTGTACATTTCGTGCATATCATGTATCTCGATCTACTAGGTATCACGTCTATATAACATAACATCCTAAACCCTCGACGCCTTCGTCTTGAATCCAAACACACCCAAAAGCATCATAAAGATGTAAACAATCATCATATACAATCCCTCACCAACAAAACAAACAGCCGCAACAGGATCGCCAGCGCCTCTTCTAACAGCGCCAAACATCCACTTTGCATCCTTCTTCGCCTCACCAACGGCCCACGTCAACGGCGATGGCTTAGCGGGTCTCTCCTTGAGCTTGGGTCGTGAGCCAGGGAAATCGGCGACGCCTTTTCTCTTGCCCTCGAGATCTTTGAGAGTGAGTGTGTGATTCTCATGTTGGCGGTTACGCACGCTTTCCTTTGTGAGCATACCACGAATGGTCTCTTTTTCGGAGGCCGTGTTGTGGTTCCACCATTCTTCGACGGCGGTGAACATGTATTTCTGGATTGGTGTTTTGTGGCGTGGGAAGGCGGGATGATGCATGATTGTGAGGATCTGACGGATTGTTTCCTCTGAGTCGCGGAAGGGATCGTCCCAGCATTTGACTACCTGTTGCGTTGTCCAGTTTGTCGTGACAGAGGAGACGAGACCGGCGGGTTGGTTGAGGACGTTGCTGAAGTGATCCTTTGAGATGTCCGAATGACTGGGGTCAGACCCGTCGCCATCGAGGTATACCTCAGCAGACGTCGACTTGGCAGCTTCAGCATCGACACGCTCTTTCGCTGCCTTGAGCGCATTGCGCAACTGCATGATGGAGCTCTCAATCATGAGCGACAGGTACTTGAACACGAGCTGGTCCGTGTATTTGCCCAGCTGCGTGCTAGACTCCTCCGACAGCGGCTCAGCATCATGTTGTTCCGTGCGCTCTTGTATCCATTTCTTGATTCGGTCGTGGAGGTAGAATATCGGCTCGATGGTCTGCCAAAGCTGATTGGCGTCGAGGCTACTCGCGGCAGTCGAGCGTTCTTTATCTTCCTCGGCTTTCTTGAAGAGCACGCCGACGGTCTCGAGCTGCTGGAGAATCGGGTCGTTTGTCTTGGAGGCTAATTTGCTTATCGCTTGGATCGCGGCTTTGAGTAGGTCGAAAATGTGCTGGAAGGCGATCTCGCCGAGGTTCAGTTCCTGTTGGCTGTCAGCACGGGCATGTGAAAGGAGGGGGCCAGGTTGCGCACGTTCTCGAGGTTCTGCAGTGAGCCTTTGCACTGGAGGATCGCCATGTCGTCGGCTTCACCAAGAATACTGTGAAATATGTCGAGCATTCCGAAAGTGCCAGTCACGATGGGCGGTACCATGCGACTTCTCCATCGTGGTGTCTTGACGCGACAGGCTTCGCCAACAAAGGCAAAGACGTCGTGCTCGCCAAGTTCATGAAGGCAGAGTTCCGTAAAATTGCTATGCGCTGAGAAGTCTTCGAGGGTATGAAGTGCAGCGCCAAGATGAATGAACGCTTCCTTCTTAGACTTGGGGTTCTTCTCGCGGCCAAGTCGAATGCACTCGCGTAGCTCTCGCGTGACGTAATCAGCAGATGTATCCCAGCCTTTGCCCGAGTTCGCAATATAATTCTTCATGCCCGTCTTGGGATCGAACTCGAGTTCGCGTGGGTCCAACGGCCCTCTCAACCTCTCGTCAATCTCCTTGGCATTACTCGGGTATCCCTTGGGGTTGTCGATATGCTCCACATGAGTGTAACATCCCAAGCGCTCGCGCGTCACCTCAAACTCATCCGTCGCGAAGCCAAACTCCAAGAACCCCATAATGCTAACAATAGCTCTGAGAACCGGTTCAGGGACATTATCAAGACCTGTCGTATCGATGATCTGCGAAAAGTCGCGCAGCCAGTTCCCAAAGTAAATCTGTCGTCGCTCGAGCGTTGAAAATCTGTAGTGCGTTACGAAACTGGCCGGGAGGTACCGGAGGGCCTCGACGATGTCGCCATGACGCCAGACGTAGCCGTTGAACTCGCTAGTGCCTGCTACTTCGCCTGCGCCAAAGGCTGAGACGCGGTCGGCCAAGAGGAGGCATACGAAGGCGACGAGGAGAAGTCGTGTTGCCAATGCCATTTCGACGGAATGAGATGTGACGTCATAAATGCATTCGAGATTGACAAAAAGGAAGGATCAGCGTCATCGATGTCTTGGTAGGGTTTTGTTTTCGGATTATTATAGCTCCATGCCGACTCATCAATCACGAACATGAATCATGGGGCCACTTCAAACGCTATCGGAAATAAACAGACACTGCCAGTGGTAGCTTCAATGTCACGTCGGTGAATAAGGCTAAAGTCTGCACTTCATCACAGTCTATCTTCAATTTCTCTCTAGAGCTTTGCACTCGCTGATAAAGTGAAGAGATTTCGACCGTCATCAGCCCTGTTCACATGACCCTTCATACCAATTGGCTCTCCATTGGCACTAACAAGAGTCGCCAATGTATGTTCATCACCATGGTTTGCAATGAATCTCTGTCCATTCTCAACAAGCCTACCAATTATATGGCCGAGCTTGGGTCCTTTTCGATCATAGTCCACAGTATAAGTCTATGCAAATGTTAGATAGATCCAAGCGATTAGGGCATGTCACAAACCTCGATGACAGCTTCGCCTTGCGCTGTCGGGGTGAACACTGGACCCTGAGAAACATCACCATTGTCAAGAACTTCTCTCTTCACATAAGTGGAGTCACTGCGCCGCGGCTGAGCCGATAGACAAAGAGCATATTGCCAGGATAGAATGCCTCCGTTTGCAAGAACCAAGCCGGTTTGATGTTTTCGGCTTCGAATGACTCTTGTCATCTCCGCGATTGCCTGTCAAGAACTTTAGAAAACGATCGTCCAGACTCCGAGAGAAATTTACATGAAGTGAATAATTGTTGCCTGCACCGCCGAAGGAAGTAAGGCCACCAAGTAAAGTGATAGGCTTGGCTGGCTTCTGAACATCCAGACCGACATGCTTACAAGCGAGTTTTGGAACAATGGGGAAGCACCTATGAACACGTAAGTTCCACTTCAACTTTCATGTTCACCGAACTCACGAGTAGAAGTCGAAGCAGTCGATCTCGTTCTTAGTGATCGCAGCAGATTCGAGAGCCTTGTCGATAGAGTACTCAATAGCAGGACTAGAGAAGTAGTTGACTCGCTCCCAAACTGGACGAAATATCAGCATCGCCTCACTCGAAGGGTAAAGATTGACTGACATTTCGAACTATCGTTCGAACCAGCGCCGCCAGTAATGTATACCCATTTATCCTGGGGGACACCGAGCTTGGTAGCATACTCGACAGACGTGATGACACAGGCCGCCGCCAGATTCACACCATTAAAGGCATTCATCAACAATGGATCTGAATAGTTAGCTGATAGTCGGAACCAACGGCAATTATACGTACAAGGTGTGCAGATCATGCGATTCTGCTTGGTTATCGTCTTAATAGCATCAACGTCTCGTGGTGTTTCGCCTGCTCTCCAACTGGTGGGATGTTGGCGGGCAGTCTTGTCAAATTCAGCGTAAAGGACTGCAGATTCATGATGATTCTCATTGAACGTTTGCTGGTTATGCTTTCTATATGCGTTTTCGTATAGAGGGTATACTTGAATTGGCATTCCGATGGAGTGCGAGGCGCCGACATCTTCATCTTATTAGACAGTCTCTAATGAAAGTTCGGGTTGATGCTCACCTTTCAAGAGTGCAGGGTCACTCGGGCCATATAATTTTGCGCCGGGAGACATCTCAGTCCATCCTGGTGGAGGAAGACGTCCAGCTTTCTGACACGCAAGCACTGGCATTCGTCAACCAAAAGCTCTTCGACCCAGTCTGGCCTCAACTTACATGAAGCCATCGCCTCTCCCCCGGTAACAATTGCTAACTTCGTTTCCCCTGCCGCGACTCTTGCAGCTGCCGCGTCGCATAGGAATGCAGGCGTATGACCTCCATGGCTCGAGAGCTCAAGATGCGAAGGTTCAACGCCAAGTTTCTGAGCTAGATGCTTTGGTAGATCATCATATGTCCAGGACCAGGGAGGAACAACAGAAATGCTATCTATATGTTTGATAGCATCGACTGTCGTATCCTTGGCAGCATCGCGGATTGCTGATAAGATAAGCTCTGCTGGTTCGAGGGTATTTTCGAGGGTGAAGTTCTTTTGGCGGATTTCTCCGACGCCGATAATAATTGGGTCTTGAGGTAATGGAGACATGATGTCAATCTTGCTTACTGGAAGTTGGAGAAATGATAATTGTCAATTGATATGCGCGATACTGGTCGGTGTTCAATTAATTAATTGCTGTAGGTATTCGGAGTTATGAGGGGTATCTTGAGCCTCGGCATCTCAAGTGCCTTATGAGTCTTACTCAGCGAGGGATCGCCGAGAAGCCCTTCTTCCTCGGCTCATTGTTTATTCTCCGTCTGCTCTTTAGGCCACTTGAATATTTGTAACAGAAGGATGATTAATTGGGCTACTCTTACAATCTTGCTCCGATGGGAAACACCACGGGTTTTACCTGTTCTCGGACCCTGTGAATAGCCGAACGCCGCAATCATCGTATTCCATGACTCAGAAAGGACTTGGCATGATACGATGGCTTCAGAAAGTCTTCATAAGACACACTCTCCCCGCTTGAATATGACAGCCAGATACCAGAACCAATGCTTTCTCTCTCAGTATGACACCCAAAATGATTGAGATCGACAGCCTCGACATTCATGTCTTGATCAATGATGAAATTGACCAAATCTCGCCGAGCCCAAACCCTCGGGTTCAGCATGCCCAATCCTTCGCCGGTGTCCCGTTGAGCCCCGTGCCAGACCCCAGCTCTCGTGGAGGAGCTCGCTTGGAAATGCCAATGCGAAACATTTGTTGCGGCGCTCATGGCCTATCCTTGTTTATCGTGAGATTATCATTTCTACTGCCGCATCGTGTACTAAGCCCTTTACAGACAGCGAAGAAGGACGATAAGTCTCACACGCTGCTCTTCGATGCAGGTCCCGAGGAAGATGTTTTTGAGAAAAACGTGCAGAGACTCAAACTCTCAATGACCGAGATTGGTGCCATTGTTCTTTCGCATTGGCATAGAGATCACTCTGGCGGTCTTCTCTCGGCGATTCGGCTCGCTAGCAAAGGGAGGTCAGACGGCGATCAGGTTCTTGTTGCGCTTCCTCCAGACCAGCCAGCGTTCCGAGGAATCATGTTCGATCAACCCATCTCGCTAGAGGCAGATCCCACCATGGATGAGATCAACAGTGCTGGTGGCAAGACAGTTATTTTGGATGAGGCACAGACCATTCTAGATGATACCTTTCTCATATCCGGCGAGATTCCGCGCCAGACAGACTATGAAGGTGGCATCCCCGGTGGCGTTCGATATGACCCAGCCAAGGATGAATGGATCAAGGACGAGTTAATCATGGAAGAGAGGTTTGTCATGTGTAAGCTCAAAGGTGAGTCCTTCTCATCGCTCAATTAATCAAAGTATCTAACGTCTTTGCAGGCAAGGGCCTAGTCATCTTCACTGGCTGCAGTCACGCAGGCCTCATCAACATCGCAAGACATGCGAAAGCCATCGACTACAGCCCTATCTACGCTATCGTCGGCGGCTTTCACCTCGCAGATGCGTCACCTGAGAAGATGGAGCAGAGCATGAAGGATCTCAAGGATCTCGAGCCGACTTTGTTGATGCCGGGACATTGTACTGGATGGAGGTTCAAGGGACTTATTGAGAGGGAAATGCCAGGTCAAATGGCTCCTATATTTGGTGGAACAAAGTATACACTTTAAAATCGACCCTGCTATTCTTTTTGGTCTTGAACATGGAGTGGATATCTCATCGGGGGTGGCCAATGCGACTCAACACGCGCTGGACAGGTGCAACGCTTCAATGAAGAGTCTTCATTAAAGACACAACCATTTGGTCGCCTAACGAATGTAATACATCTCTCTCGGTCTCTTTCAATGCCCGTATAACTGATCGTCTTTACCCGTTTCGGGATGCAACGTCAAACAAAAACAAGGAAGGGTTCCCCGCAGGTAAAATACCCCATGCATCGGTGATCGACATACCTTAACGCAAACTCAAGATGCGCACCTATGAGCAATTGAATCTATGGTCGTATGTTATCTCGTGGGGTAGCCGCACCTATCGAATCGTGGGTATGGTATCATGAGTTTCCATCCTCGTCCCGTGTGCATCTAGGACCCGAAAGTTCAATGGTTAAATGCTTTGGACCCGGATTGAATACGCGCTTCCGTGGATAAAGCGAGTATAAAAGCACTGGAGTCTCTGGGGGTGTTTTCCAGCGTGCATTCATAGCTCTCTCATCGTCGTCAATATGGCTTCCCTTGTATTTGCCACGCTTCTTGCTAGCGCATATGGCAAGACCGTCAAATCTCCTACTCCACCGATGGGATGGAACAGCTACAACCACTACAACTGTCGTCCATCTGAGGACATCATCAAGATAAATGCCAAAGGGCTAGTCGATCTTGGTTTCAAGGACCTCGGTTACAGTATTGTCACGGTAGACTGCGGATGGCCTTCGAGGGACCGAGATAGCGAAGGAAGACTCCAATGGAATGAGACTCTGTTCCCGTCGGGTCCCAAAGCCCTTGGAGATTATATCCATGATCTGGGCCTAGAGTTTGGTCTTTACTCGGGAGCTGGATACTTGCAGTGCGGTTCAACTGATATTCCTGCTTCTCTTGGTATGTGCATTGTACACCTGGTCATAAGCTTGTCAGTGCGCTAACTGGTTACAATAGACTACGAGGAGATTGATGCTAAGTCATTTGCCGAATGGGGAGGCGATACCCTCAAGTAACATCAGTCTGGCACTTCTGGTCTATGTTTACTTACAATCTCCAGATACGACAATTGCTATGCGACATCCAAAACCAACATGGTCGACGCCAGTTCAGCTGAAGCAAAGAGCCCCAACCGCTTCATCAAGATGGCCGCAGCCATCAATGAGACTAATCGCGACATCCAGTACTTTCTCTGCCAATGGGGTATTGGCGAAGATGTTCCTCAATGGCAAGTTCTCGCAATAAATTGCAGTTCCTCTTCTAACAGCGATCAGGGCTGCTCCTCTCGGTAACTCCTGGCGAATGAGTAACGATATCTTCAATGCCTGGAGAGCTATCTGGCGCATTACTAACCAGGTTGTCGCTCACGCCAAATACAATGGGCCAGGCGCTTTTGCTGATATGGACATGTTAATGTGAGCTACGTTGTTGATCCTTCGTAGCATGCATATGCTGACCGCCGTAGTGTTGGCCTTGGTGCCCTTTCACACGACGAAGAACGCTTTCACTTCGGCTTCTGGTCCATGATGAAATCACCTCTGATCATCGGCGGCGTAATGGACGCCAAGCAGATCCCTGCCGAATCTCTTGAGATCATGTCCAACAAAGAAGTCATTGCCATCAATCAGGATTCTCTAGCAGAAGCGGCGAAACTCGTTATTCGATACACTGAAGAAGAGTGGGATGTCTGGGCTGGAAATCTCTCTTCCGACCGCAAAGTCCTCGGGGTTTTGAACTGGAAAAACGAGACCCAGACCGTGAAGGTCGATCTGTCGCTGATTGGGGTTGACAAGGCGGCGGCACGAAACGTATGGGCTCACGAGGATCTTAGTCTTTCTGGTATTCAGGAGTTCGAACTTGCGCCTCATGAGTTACGACAGCTTGTCTTATCCGACATCACCCCGGCTTCACCCCCCAAAGCCGCAGGTTACTACTCAGCTCAAGACGCGACTCTCTCAGGTTCAGCTTCTGTTATCGACTGCAAAGACACAGAATGTCTTCCAACTCACAAGAAGGTTGGATCCATCGGCAACGGTGCTAAAGTGACCTTCAAGTCAGTCAGTGCACCCAAGGACGGTTCAGTCTATCTTGGCATTGATTACATCAATCATGAGTACCATCACACGATCGGCGATTGGGAGACAAACTCCCGGAATATGTCAATCTCGGTCAATGGAAAGGATGCAAAGCGATGGGCGTTCCCAAATGCTGGAGGTGATTGGTTTGAGAGCGACCGGCTCACCATTGTGGTTGATGGGTTCAAGAAGGGAGATAGCAATGAAGTGACTTTTACTGCGTCTAGCTCGGGCAGTTGGGCGCCTGATCTGGTTGGATTCGAGGTGCTGGAGTAGGTAGTCGAGAAGACATCATCAGAGCAGTCATGTAATTGTCTTGAAATACCTATGAATAGGGCCTCTGGATACTGAAACCATGTTTCTAGTGATGTTGCATAACTTTATGTCTCACAAGGATGGGTATGCAATGGTCCTACTGATCCCTGTCAGCCAGCCTGGACATCGTTTGAGTGGTATACCCTACAGTTAATAAGCAACAAGCAATGAAGTCGGGCTTTGTAAAAGAAAAAGAGGCCTTGACTTAGAATAGGGGACCAAACAAGAATAATAACTAATCTTGAAGCACTTTTGACGTAAACAATTGAACGCGACTCTTACTCTACAGGTCTTATCCGGCAAAAACAATAATGAGGATATATGCAATGTGTGCGATGTGTGCGTTGGTATAACGAGAATTCTGGCTGGATAAAGTATAAACTTAAAAAATACACTACAGATAAAATACCATAAAGATAAAAATATCTACTATCTTTAATATAAAGGATTAATAGACTTTAGTACTTAAGATCTTAGCCATTGATTAAAATGATAAATCCTCACCTTTACAGGGTTACAAGGTCATAGTGGCTAAGTCTCGGGTAATTGCCAAAGGATGCTCACTGCGGCAGAATGGCCTTCAATTGTTAAGCGAGGCAGAACAAAAGACTATGATAAAAAGTCGCTAAAATGCAAAAAGAAATCCCCGAAACCTGGATCAAACAAGTGACCTTTCGGTGAGATGTGTTATCAATTACAGCCGAACGCTCTTCCAGCTGAGCTATTCGGGGATTATTGGTGAAAGGGCGCTGCAAATTGGCGAGATGTCGACAGCCACACTGACGATCGCGACAGATCGTTGATGCTTGTTACTGTTGATCGTGTCCCTATTTTGAGCGCGGCTTCAAAGCGTCAGAAGAACGCGTTAGCTGTAGATGGTTTTAATACTCATACAGCAAGACATCAGTCTCTCCAATGCTACGATGACATTCACATTGGAGAGACAGAATTGAATGCGAAAAGAAGCACTGAATTCAAAAAGCAAAAATCACGACACAGTAGAAGAAAAAGACTAAAAAAAAAAAAAAAAAGATATAGCTAGCAGCTATCAGTTTCGATCTGATGACCTCCGGGTTATGAGCCCGGCTATGGGAATTGTTAGTGCACGTTCGAGAAGAGAGAATGCGAAATCACATACCGCGCTTCCACTGCGCCAAGCTGCTTTGTTGCGATGTTTTGCCGAGTTGTTTTCGCGCTCTATCAAGAGTCTCGTTCCGCATATTACTTTAGACCTTGCAATCCGGCATTAATGTCTTGTTGATTGCGGGGCTCGCTTGGATTTAACAATTTGTTTGTCAAACACATGCATTAAACTCGGGCAGAGAGCCGATGTCTGAAAAACCTTCAGCGGTATCCCTGCATGACGCGTGACGATGTCTTCAAGGGTGTTTTCAGCTCGCTTAGCACTGACCATCGTGACAGCTTCTTGAGACGAAACGATGTAACGATCGGGCAGCTTCCCGAGCAGGGATCATCTGCCTGTCAATATCTTTCGGCCGATTCTCGTTAGTGATTACCACCAGCCGGGAAAGCTGCACACGAAGGCTTCTCCTTAATCAGACGAGGTCTCCAAGATGTGGATATCGAGTCAATGCGAACTCGGAAGACTATTGACGGGACCCCTTTTTCGGGAGCACGTGGATTTTCCTTTTTCAACGGCGCACGGCTGCTCGATACGAGTTACCCGATTATTACCGTTTGGGCTTGAGTCAGGGCGATCAGAAGTCTTATGATTGCGGGTTCAGTGATCGGGAAATTCCGATGCTGTTAGCCGGAGAAAAGAATCCTATAGTTGCTTTGGCGGACATTTGTGCAGATTAGAGAGCTGACTCGGAAGCTTTTTAGCTCAAATAGTTTGTCTGACAGATCAACTGCATCATCGATTTCAAGTCAAGCCAAGAACATCAAGACAAAAGGCCTTTGCAAGTAAGTAGACGGAAACGTCAATCATTCGTGTCGGAAAAGGTGATGCAAAAATCCAGAAATTGAAAATGGAGTCAATAAACGAGACATACCAAGCTATTATGTATTAGACACGAAAACGAAGCAACTGGTGACATATAAGAACCATAATAAATCATCGTCGTCCCCGAGGGAACCCCATAAAATGGATACGGAGCTGAATGTCCAAGGGCCAAGGATTATCCGCCAACCGTTTCCCTCTTCCGCAACCGTCTACGCCCGTTCCCTCGCGATGGAGCGAGTCAGTCGAGGCACAGGCGACGACATTACTGAGATCTCGTTGGTAGATCGCGCTCATCCCTGTCTTGGCCTAGTCCCCCTTTGAGACTTAGTCTAGAACGAATTTCATGCCAGGCCCCAGACTCAAAACTTTAGCCAAACTTTATTGACCAAGCCAAGATGCGTGATTGTCTTTATGGAAGGAGGGGAACTTGATGGGAGAGGAAGGGTTGGAGTCAAGGAGGATCGTCGGGGTTCTTTTGTATTGTTCGTGGGTGTAGATGGGTGAGACAATGGGAAGAGATCATCGGGTTGATGAGGCTCAGCCACATGTTCCAGACTGAGATACATACCAGCTGAGCACGAATCGAACATCCAAGCCTCCAGCCCTCTTCCCCGGCAATAGTCTCCTTCCCCAGTGACGGTAGTGGAACAATCCTTCGCGTGTCAAACCTCAGCCCACCCCAGCCAAGCTTAACCAGACGCAGACTGGGGCAAGGAACACGCAGAAAACGCCATCTCCATGGTCCCCTGCCTCCAGTCCTTTTTAGACTCTGCCACGCTCTGGGACACACATAAGATCAGCGCGACTGTCTCTCCCCTCCTCCTCGCGCTGTCTCGCACGTCTTCTTTTTTCTTGGCAGGCTGACTCGAATCGACCATGGATTACTTCGAGGTATGCTGGTCGATCTTCAGCACCATCTGTCTCGTCAATGTTGTTTTTGGTATTCTGGTCTGTGAGATTACTACGTTCACTGTTTTAGCTGCTGTGCCGATCTTTTCATCTGCGGCGGGGGCTATTGCGAACGGGCTCTGCTACTATGTTTACTACCTGAAGAATCCTGTCATCAACGAAGTGGTGGCTGCTGTATTCTCAGACTTCTTTTGGCTGGTATGATGCCTTCTCGGTCAATTGGAAGTGAATGTTACTGACGGTGTGAATAGTTGCAAGAAGCGAGTCTGTTGCTGTACAGTTATATCATCCTCCAACGAGTTCTCCGACCGAAGCAATGGCGTGTCTTTTCTATTCTCTTCTGGACTCTCATGGTCTTGACGGCAATCACTCGAGTTTTCATTGCGATCTATCGTGCCAAGTTCTTGATTGAGGGTGTCGCTGAGTTCGAAGTCATCATCAACTATCTTCACATTGGCTACTTCACCTTCATGGCCATCTCCGAATGTCTCAGCGCTTATTTCCTTGTCGTCATTTTCGCCTCAGCCAAGACCGCCAGTATGAGTGCTGCTCTCAAAGTCGGTCTTCTGCGATATTTGACACGCAGTACTGAAATGCGTGTCGCTTTCTTGGCTGTACTGGGAGTCGTGCGAACTATCATCCATCCGTTCCAAACTCCTGGTCAGAAGGCTGTCAACATCGCCAGTCAATTGGACCGCTTCCTCTACGCTCTATTCTGTTTATACCCAATTGTTCTTTAGTATGTATCGCGCAAAATACTCTATCGTTCTAGAGCTAACCTAGTGTAGCTTTGATACACTTGCGTCCAAGCTCCGCTTCAACGAGGACCGATCGATATATACCCATAGTGACCAAGCTGCTGCCGGCAACCGTTACGGCTTGAGCACTCAAACAAGATGCTATACGACAACAAAGTCCAATTACGCCTCGAAGATGTATGGGGCCGATACCCCAGGAGATAGGAATGCTTCGCAAGAGCAGATTGTCCCGGCCAATGGATCCACCCGTTCCGGCGTATCGGAAGTTGAGATGGAAGACATGGATGTCGAGGGATTCGTTATCAGAAAGACGACTGAGGTTACAGTCACATAGTGATCTGAATACCTATACGACGCCAGATATTACCATAGATTTCTTAATACATAATTGTGCAAACAACGCTACCTTGCAAGCTTTTGGAAGTGACAGCGATGAACAGCGTAGACGATGCAAGAAATCGAGGACCGATGTTCCAACTGATCGAGGTAAGCTTGGTGTAGCCTAGTGTATATTTAGATTAGAGAAAGAGCTCTTAAGATGACTGTAAGCTACCTGTGATAAGATTGATCTTAACAAGGCTAACTTCAATGTCTGCTAAAGTCAGGTGTTCGCTTTTGAGACTGACACATACGCCCATCATCTGCAACAGACCAAGCCTCACTACCGACCGCCACTGTCGCATAGAAGAAGTTCCCAGGATCGTACTTCTTCTTTATCTTCAGCAGCTTTTCATAATTGCCCCCGTAGAAAGTCTCTTGCCAATCCTTCTGTTCAAAGTCTGCTTCGTTGACATACGCACCAGCACCAGGCGTCGCAGCCTCAATCACAGGTTGAATCTCCTCTGTCATTCTCTTCTGAGTAGCCAGTATTTCATCCCATGGGGCTTCGTTGTCCCAAGGAAGAGTTAGAGAAACCTGCACGATGGAATCTCGCCATTGGGGTAGTACCGAGTTGACGTTGTTGCCCCCGAATCTGGATACGTTGAGGCCGACGCCGATATAAATGACTCCCATCTCAGCAAGCTTCTGAGCTGTTGGAGAGAAGTCTTTCAGCTTATTACGTGGCAGTAAACGACCTCCGAAGAGCTGCGTTCCGACTTGAATGTTGCCTGCCGGGAGGGGACCCCAGTAGTGATCGTAATGCTCGTAATAACTCTGGAAGTGCGTAAAGTTGGGCTCAAATTTGATACCAAGATCAGACAATGAATCGGCGAGCGGCTGAAGGATCTGCTTCACCTCGGCCTCGGTCTTGTTATTCGCCGTCAGAGCGGGAATCTGAAGAAATGAGTCTGAGAAGAAGTAGATGATCATAACCCCAGAGTCAACGATCTTGGGGAGAGCAGCATGGAAAGCATCGATGGCCTTATATATGAGCTCTGGCCTTCCTTCAGGCGCAGTGACAAGAAACCTGGCTCCACTGACTGGAGCTTCTGGATGAGCTCGTACAGTAGCTGAGATAACGACGCCATAGTTACCCGTGCCACCACCGCTCAAAGCCCAGTACAAGTCGCTATTCTCATTCCTGCTCGCTTTGACAAGCTCTCTATCGGCAGTAACAACGGCGAATTCGAGGGTGTTATCTGCTGCTAAGCCGAAACTGGTGCTTAGAGCTGAATGGCCGCCTCCTTGGGTATATCCTCCTACAAGGCCAACGGAAGGACATTCTCCAGTAACGACGACCAGATTCTCAGCATGAGCAGCTGCGAGCGCTTCGTAACCTTGAACACCGGCGCCGACCTTAAGAGCTTTCCCTTGATAGTGATCATCCTTCCAATGGATGACCTCAGCGCCCTTTAGGTAGTGAGTCCAAACAGCAAGGGATCCTGCGCCGGTTGAACGGCCGAGGTAGTCATGACCTGTGTTTCGGCTTAGCAGCAGATAA
>JAAOAR010000038.1:0-100287 GCA_013395995.1 Fusarium pseudoanthophilum | reverse complement strand
GGCACTTTCCCTCCCACTCTAAGAGAGATGTACTGTACGTAGGTAGTGACAAGGTAAGATCAAGCCCGTGCCGTGCTTGCCCTGCTAGACCGCCAATGCCAAGCTGGGAAACACACCGTTTAGGCAGGGGACCCTGCCTGCACTTGCCTTACCAGCCGACAAGCACTGCTCGCTCCTGCAAAGCAAGCAACCGTCACGCCAAGATCAAGATTCTGGCTCCCGCCCACCCACCACTTACTCCTGCCTTTAAAGCTACAGCTTCCTCCTCGCCCTTCCTCTTGTTCCACATCAATATCAGCCTTGAGAATTTTTCATTCCAACATCCCAAACAACCTCTCTCCAACAACTCAATCGAGTTTATCTCCCAGCCTCCAGCCCCCAGGCCAGTCTCACTTCGTCTCACTCTTACACGAGATCTATCACCTTCGTTTGTGCCCTAGTCACATATCAATTACCATCTAGGTAAGTTACTATTTCGTCGTTATTACTCCAGCTACACTATGCATCTTTGCCGGTGCACTTTTTGCTCGCCCAACAAGTTTGCCTCATTTCAGCTTGGTGATTGTGTGATTTGACACCGGAACGCGAGCACTGAATATCGCATTGCGAGGGGCTTGATGGCTACACACTTCTTGTTCTCGGCTCTTCCATACCTCTGTGATACACGTTCCCTTGCTTTGTCTCACACAAACATACTCGCGTGCCTCAGGAGCTGGCCGCCAGTACAGAGTACTCGCACTTCATTTATTCACGGATCGCCTCTCCTCCTGTAGGCGGTGATTCACTGCCTAACTTCCCCTCGTTTACATCGCTCGCCTAACACGCCCGCAAAACCTACCTTCGTTCACCATCGCCTTCTTACTGTCGCTACAAACTTCATAAGAAACCCCAACTAATCCACCAATTTGATACAGATCCTCGATCAAGCAAAATCATCAAGATGAAGTCTTCTTTCCTCACCATCTTTGGCCTTGCTGCTGCCGCCGTTGCCCAGAGCTCCGATGATCTCCCCCAGTGTGGTGTAAGTCTAAACCCAAGAAGCGCACAGTTAGAGCATATCTGACCTAGAACAGCGCACTTGCGCCGGCAACATGGTCAGTGCCGAGAAGTCCCAGGAGCTTGGATGTGACGCCGGCGATATTGGCTGCCTGTGCACCAACCAGGACTTCATCTACGGTCTCCGTGACTGCTCTGCTGCTATCTGCAACAGTGAGCAGGCCGCCCAGGTCCTGAACTACGGTCTTGAGATTTGCCGCCGTAAGTTTCCCCGATCCCAAAAAGGATCAAGACATCTAACCTTCCACAGGAGCTGGTGTTCAGATCACTACTGGTGCTTCTGGCGAGGTTTCGGCCACGGCTACTGGCTCTGGCGCCGTTCGAACCGTTCTTAGCACCATTACCTCTGGCGATTCTACCGTCACCTCTGCTCTCTCCACCATCAGCGGTACTGCTACTGGCGCTTCCGACGATGTTTCCGTGAGCACCTACACCAGCGTCCTCACCAACTCCGAGGGAGATGAGTTCACCACCACCGGCAAGGCTATCCTCGGCGGTGCGGTTGTCACCACTTTTACCTCTGGTGGTTCTACCATCGTCTCTACCATTGCCTCTGAGACCGAGACCGAGACCTCTGGCGCTGGGTCCGCTGAGGTTACCACCTTCACCTCCGATGGTACTGAGATCGTCCGAACTCTCGTCACTGAGACTGCCTCCACCGACTCTGCCGCATCCGCAGAGGTCACTACATTCACCACTGATGGCACTGAGGTTGTCCGAACCCTCACCACCGTTACCAGCGGTTCCGAGTCCGAGTCGGTTTCGGAGACCGTTACTGACGCCTCCACCGCCACTGAGGGTGCTACTGATGCTACTGGCACTGATGCTTCGGCCACCACCACCGGCACTGACAATGCTGTAAGTTAACATACTCCTATGCTCTATTGAAAATCTCTAACTTTCATTCAGGCCGCTGCTCAAATGACTGGTGCCCCTGCTGGTGTCATCGCCGCCGCTGGTATTGCCATGCTCCTCCTTTAAATCAGGATGGATGAAAATTTGATGTTTGATGCTTTTACGTTGCACATGTTTGATACATAATTCGCGCCTGTACCTCGATCTTTTGGGACCCTTAGCATATTTCCTCGGTGCAAGGAGTCGGTTTGCAGGGGAAAATCTTCACATAATGGTGAATGGTATGAATGGACATTCGGGTCAGGTTTTTTCGAGGGTTTAATGATGCATACGGCTTATCTCTCCTTTAATGGAAATGACGAGAAATGTTAGAATGGATGGGATCTTGATACTGCTTGTGACAGATGAAGAAGGGGGCGGTGGCATGGGAGATGACGACGGGAAGCGGCAGACTTGTGCTGCCGTGACACAAGCTCAGCCTGTACGTGTGTCGTCTCTCATGGTTACATGGGTTCTGGGATGGTGGTGATACCCGGCCTACGGCCTGACTTCGGAGGTGGACTTTGCTTCTCACATTCATTGAGAAATAGTAATAGATAATCTTCTTCAAAAAAATGTGTGCAATTCGTAATCAGTGTCACTTAATGTATTACCATGAGGTGAAGGTGTTGAAACCAGTTAGAATACTTGCCAACTGGCTCATTTCATATAGGGGTTGTTGGAACCTAGTTTGGACTTGATAGGTTTTCAATAGTAGAACAGACGGTGGAAATAGTAGAGGACTGATATTAGATAATCATTCTTCGTATAATTTATTTATGTGATACAACCGATTTTTTCAAACAGCGCTGCCAACTCATAAGTGTAGGTAGTTATAGCTAAATACATATCCCATTGTAACGCCAGTCAAGTCATCAAGCAACATGTATGAGAGGGTTAGTCCATCATGGACTTGCCAATCTCACTCTGCCAATTCTCAGCTCGCTCGAAACCATTAGAGTGGGTTTGGTAGTCGAAAAGAGCTTTGGCGACATCCTCCTTGGAAGTGAGGACAAAAGGACCGTATTGGATAACAGGCTGATCAAGAGGGATACCAGCGATGAGGGCTTATCAAAATGTTAGCATGCATGGTATCTCTGGGGCAGGTGTTTTACATACCTAGTCGAGCGGGTTTCGAGGCGCCGGCGTCAACCTCAAAGTGAACAACATCTCCCTGCGGCTCGAAGACAATGTTATGGTACTGCTCGACAACACGTCGCTGGTCATCGTTGCCAACGATAACATCTCCCTCGAGAGTGTAGGCAAAGGCGTTCCAGTTTGCAGGGAGAGGCTGGGTGATCTTGCCACCAGGGCGGATCTCAATGTCGAGGAACCAAACGGGTGTGTAGGCGAGATCCTTGACAGAGTCGATGCCGTGACTCTGGCCAGAAATGACCTTTACAGTGACCTTGTCATCGTCAACCTTGGCGATGGGGATCTCAGAGCCACGTAGGTCGCGATACCGAGGTTCACAAGCCTTCAGGTCCTTGGGGAGGTCAACCCAAAGTTGAAGACCGACATTTGCGCTGCCATCCTCGTTTTGTCGGGGCATTTCAGCGTGCACAATGCCTAGGCGATGTTAGTACGATTCTGCTATTTAGGACAAGTGGTTCATACCTTTTCCAGCGGTCATGAATTGGAGGTCGCCAGCGGACAGAGTACCCCTGTTTCCAGCAAAATCCTCATGATCCATGCCACCCTCAAGTAGATATGTGATAGTCTCCTGGCCACGATGAGGATGGTCAGGGAAACCAGCACCAGGCTTCACGGAGAAGTGATCGAGCATGAGGAAAGGAGAAAAGTTGCGGAGCTGAGGAGTGCCAATTGAGCGACGAACACGGGCACCAGCTCCTTCGGACTGCTCAACGGCCAGGAAGACCTTGCGAACAGCTCGAGTAACAGACATTTCTGTGGCGTAAAGGTGGTGGTGTTTGTGCTGAGTGTTGGCCTCGTCAAAAGTAGTCAGAGAGGTAAGAGTTGTTAGGAATTCAAAGGTTGAAGCTGCTGTGTCTTTGATACGATGTTGGAACAATGCAATAGCTGTTAGAGCAATGAATACGGGTATGAAGATGGAACGAAAAAGGGTCATGACCAGGGAGGGCGGCTAAGAAAGAGGATTTATATACTACGAGAGACAAGGTTGGATGAGAAGATAGATAGATGAATTTGCAAGCACGACAAATGCCAGGAGGGTCCTACGAGTAGAAATAGATAGAATAAGCCGTGGATGGCATTGGATCGAATTGATCCGTGGTGGAGGTTAGAGATGTTTAGTCAATGTTACATCAGCAGCTAAATTTTGGTGGTTTACTTTGGAACAGGAACTCGGGCATGGACCGACCTAGAATGGAATGATCCCCAATTATTTTTGGTTTGCTAAGGCTGACCAAGGTGATGAATGTCTAATAAGTGGAGAATAATGACTAACGTAAGATCTGATATCCGTATTTCCGATCATGTCTACCCTAAACCTACAACTTGGTACCTACATAAGGGAGGAAAGAAAACATAGAACCTCGATCCTAAATCATAAAAAGACTTAGGTAATATAGTCTAAGCTTAGGGTAGCTTTTAATAAGTTTATTTTCGCACCCTATATTTAGGTTCGCTGTTATCTTGCCCCCCAAGGCCTAGTTACCTACCTAAGGTATCTTAGACTTTCATTCTACAACTTTGATCGCTTCATGGAAGAAGTTTGTTTGGACATGGCAGCGATGCGCTCCTGCCACTTGTGTGTGACTGTTTGCTTGAATAAGCCACGTCGTATTTCTCGCTTCGAGACTTTTTCTTCTCTACATAGAAAACACTCCAGATATTGACGAACCTATTCAGAAATCGCAACAGTTCTGTACCTCTTGATATTCTATGCCGTAAAATGTCCCGCCAAATCATCATTTACTCGCCCTGGTACGATAATGAGAGGAAACTCGAGGACCCGAAACCTCGCTTGGAGTGGGACGAAGTCTCAGAGTGGGAGGAGGCAAATCTCTGCAACAAGATAACCATCTTCGACTTGCCCCTCGAGTGCCCCTTTCCTCTCACCAACAGACGAAATGCTTGCGCCTTGATCGACAATTTCATGGACGTCGTCAGTTACCACAAGGAGCTGTTTCCCTATTGGAACAGGCGCGCCATCAAGTACTTTATCTGGCGTGAGATGTTCGTCATCAGGAACAACGACGAGTGGAAAGATTACAGGAACCACCCCCTGTTCAAGCACCGTGACGTGTTCTGGCGTTTGGCGAAAAAGCAATTCAGGGATGCATTGGGGCTTGGGACCGCTTTGTTGTTTATCCTCCACGGACTCTACACCAACGACTGGGAACTTAAGTTCCTCTTGAAGGGACAGCAGAAACTTATCGATACATACAACATGTGCAATGCCAATATGACGCTGTGGAACAGGGACAAAATGCTCGACATCCTGTTCATTGAGTGTGAATGGCTAAAGGACACGCTCCTCGAAGCGCACATGAAGGAGAAGAAGGAGATAGATGACGAGTGGGAGCACAGACAAACAAAGACACTCGAAGAGATGGAGGTTTTTATCGAGGAGTCACCAGAGCCTATGGACGAAGACGAAGATGAGGAGGAGGAGGAGGAGGATGATGATGATGATGATGATGATGACAATGCTCAAGGGAACGCTCAGAACAACGCTCAAGGTATCAACCAAGGTCCCGAGGCATCACACAATGTTCTCACGAGGGCCAATTTAAACCAACGGTGCGGTCATACTTTCGCCCAACTCAAGAAAGAAAACCCAAATGTGGAAAAGGATCTCCAGGAATGGTACGCTCAATGCTACGCCCATGGTCTCAGTGAAAGTCTTGTACAACGCATGGCTCAAATACTCAAACTTAAGTTGGAGGACGCTCAGTGGGTGGCTGGGTCTCATGCTAAAGGTCTCGCTCAACGTCGCTTTCAGGATAACAACGAAAGTGAAGCTCGATTTCTTGTTCAAGAGAGATTCCAACAACGTAGTCAACGTCAGGCTCTAATTTACGATCAAATCCGAGCTCAACGTCACGCTCAGGGTCGCCCTCGGGGTCGCCTTCCTCGCCCTCACCATGAAGCTCGGGATGAAGCTCAGGATATTGCTCGAAATAACACTCAACGTATTGTTCAATATTTCGATCGAGAAACCCTCCAAAATACGATTCAGAATCTTCCCCCGGGAAATACCGATGATAGCGTTCAAGCTTTCATGAAAGGCGTCTATCAAGAGCTTGTCCAAGGCATGGCACGAAACAGGGCTCATTATCTGCGCACTCAACGCCTCGCTCATCGCACCGTACAGAGGACCGTTCGAGAGACCACAAAAAAGACCGCCAAGGAGAACGGTCAAGAGGGAACCAAGAAAAGCCTCCGAGATTTCACTGCAACGGCGACTCATCGTCAACGAACAGACTCGCAGGCTCCTGAAAAGCCAGTCAATACTGCCGTTCCACCTTTAGGCCCACGTCCTACTCTTCCATCGAGGCCAGTCGACGATGATGAGGATATCTATGGTTATAGCGGCGACGAGGCTGGCCATATCAAAAAGAAATAGTGAAGTTGCCGTTCACGTTTCTGCTCCATGACGAAGCCCAGCCTTGAAGTGACTTTTGCAAGGCAGTCTTGGTTACATGACTAGTGCAGGGGATGTAAGAGCGCTCAAGGATTATATATGGTTAGGGGCAAAATTGGCAGGAACCCTAGTATTCAGAGGCTTGACTACTGGGCCTTTGGGCCTCATTATATCAGCTTTTAATTACGCAGGATCGATGTGTAAGAACTAAAGCGTTTCCAATAACACCGCGTTCCCAGTCCAACAAAAAGATTGGAGGACGGGTACATTGTCAACAGTGTAACTTGATAGACCGAGAGAGAACTGACACGTATGACAAGTAGCTAAAGTTCCTCGCTCCAAGTATCTTCGTCATCAGTGTATCCCATATCCTGAAACAAGCGCAGTGTCTTCGACGCCTGGGGGTCGCAGAGCAATACATCGTGTTCTCTCAGATACTCAGTGATCTCCTGATACACCTTCTCAGATCCGGCTTTCGGGGTAGACAGTTCAATCTCCATAAGGTGAAGCTCCCCAGCTACAACATCATCCAGCTTCGCTTTGTGACCCAGTATTCTCAACTTCCACTTGCCATCTGGGAAAGGCCCGTAGGGTACAAGGCCATCCCAGTCAATATCGTCGTACTTTTCTGCAAAGCGAACTTGGTCATCGCTCCAGATCTCTTGGGTCGCTCTGTCGCTCAGGAGGTACCGTTGACCACAAGTGAATGGGACATTGTCTCCGTATCGATCATAGATGCAATAGGCGCCAGGGGGAATGCGCTCTGGTTTCTCATCGAAGCGCACCTTGATGACGGAAAACGGATTTCCTTTGTTCGTCTTTGTACGGAACATGACGCCTTGTTGCGCATGAGTCGGGGGCATGGTGTCGAAGTAGGTGATCGGATTGCGTTTGTAGGGTGGGCGAACTTCTTCCCCTAGTTTCTCGAGGACGGCTTCTCCATCACGATCACACAGTGACCACTGAAGATGTATTTCTTCAACAGTGGCTCGACTCAGAGACGAGGTCACAAACAGTGCAAAAGCAACAAGGCTGTAAAAGGTCATATTGATAGAAATCGATTCCAGTACAGTACCTAAAAGTAACTATACGGCATCTACCCAAGAAAGACAATCGGAGAGAGGCAGGGACTGACGGACGGGAATTTAAAGAGGAAAAGCAGCCGCAGCAGCAGTTGTACCACTTGGTACAACCATCTAACTCACTGAATGTGTGACGCACATCTCTCTGTCTGTGCACACCAGTTTGCTTTCGCGATAGTATCAATTACCACGTATCGTGCAATAAAATCATCATCTTCGCATCTGACCGTGTTGAGGTCTGACGTTGATCGCCGATTGACAGGTGTCACAACCAATTGAGCTGAAGTAGTTGAGCAGCTGACATTTCGATCCGCATCGAGCCGTCCCTTAGCAGGCTGAGATATCCCTTCATGTCAGAACTAAAGTGAAACATTGGAAGATCCTCAAGAAAGCCGGCACAATTACCGCCGCTTGGCTTCAGCTTCACGTCGTTCAGCGACGTGATTCGCAAAGCAAGTCCTGAATGTGTGAATGTGGGTTAACAAGCTGTTGTAAGACAACAGGTGACCATGATGGTGTAAAGCAGTGTTGCTTTGTGAAATGAGAGCACTATCGTTATATCGACCTTTGACAGTACCCTCGGTAATGCGATAAGTGAGTTTCGAAATTAGACCAGTCAGTCAGTCATACTTGCAAATCTGAAGATCCGTGAATCTTCAGGCATTGAGAATTGGAGTCGAATATTTCGAGCCTGGCAATATGGCTTCCGCCGCGATAATACAGGGAACCGAGCCCAAGGAAAAAAAAAGGATATGAACTATGATCATCGGAAACAATCCGAATTTGAGGGTCTTGCATGTGGTCCAAGATGATCCGAAGAGCCCTTGCAAGTCAGATCAATCAAAGCAAGCGGATCTCCAACGCATGAGCACAAGCATGAAGAAGAAGGGAACATGCAAGTTATGTAGGGCTGTCGACTAGCCCAAAATCAGATGCTAGGTGTAGATGAGGCCCACATTGACTGACGGAAGCTATCGTGCCGGAGTCGAGCTACCACGATCACAATATATAACGAAAAGGAGATTTGTTTTCGACATGTGATATTGAGGGGACGAGTGGCCCTAGCCGTGGGGCTTTATGAGTCGCTCACCAAAGACGCAGAGAAACGGCGTTTCAAGAGAATATGCATCCTGTCGTGATCACGATATGCTGAAATGACGCGGCGCAGATGTGGTGAAGCTTGAGAGGAAGATTCCCACTGCAAGAGACGAAAATATTCGTGAAGAAAAAATATGGAAATCATACAAAGTGTTGGCGCTTGGCCAGTCACCCTGTGCGCCCACCAACAGTTCGCGCAGAGGAACGCGCGGGCTAGGGAGAGGAATGTTGGCGTTGTTCACTGGTGATCCCTTGAAGATCGTGAGATTTTGTATTGTGGCACGCGTTGCCGAGCATGCGCAATGAGCCGTTGAATATACTGTCGATCAGGGTTACACAAGCGCATCCGTCTGCTTGATTTGAGACTTTCAAGGGGGCACCAACGTCTAAATTGATGAATTCATCGCCCATCACTCAGTCATCACTCAACATGTAATTCCTGACATGTGAAAGTGGCTGTAAGTGGGCCATAACTAGACGACTTCAGTGACAGGGTGCATGCCACGTAGCAGGGGACCCTTGGGGCTGTTGGGTGATCGGTCGATAAGGTAATAGAGCGATTCCGTTAACGTGATGAGGCTATGGAGCAAATGTCGAAAAAGGAATCGAGTTCGTAGCCACGAGACAGAGCCGCTTTTCTGGAAGCGACACTTATTCTTCCTTCCCTTGAGATCCGAGGCCGGCAGTCGAGCTCATGTCTGATATGAGGTTTAACCGCGGCAGCAGCTGGATTGCCTTTCGCCAAGTCGGCAGCAGAATGAGAGGTCTCTTATCAATGCGAATGCTTCACGTGGCGGCAACATCAAGAGTGATAAAAAGTACCTTTCCCACATATACGCGGACTGCTACCCTGTTACCGAGTAGGGTTAGGGGGGAATAGCTGACAAGTTAAGTGCCTGGCACATGGCTGAGACTTGACGAGGCGACGATTGGTTCCTAGCAAAGGGGAGAGGAGGAGTTGCTGATCCGGCCTGGCTGTTGTTGCCAGGTTGAACGGATAGCTAAGGCTTCATAAAGCCCGAGATAAGACATACAGAGTACGGACTGTGCAGATGAGGATTGGGCTTGGACCGAGCGCTTGCAGACGCGATGCGAGGGAACACAGACTTGGAAAAGCGTCGTGTTGAAACGCATCATGACGAAGTTTGAGGTGTATCTGGTCCTCTATTGCATTGCGTTGCGTGGTATTGCACTCCACGGAATTGGCCATTGGCCATTATCTCCGAGGAGAGGTAACGCTTCCACTCACGAAATTCATGTGCCAATTGCCCGAGCCCGCGGAAGAAGCTGATAAGCCGGCTGTAGACAGTGGAGAGATTAAAGTCTCCGAAGTAATGAGTCTCGTTCACTTGAATGTCGTTTCGTTCGGAATACCCCAAAAAAGGAACAAAGATTGTATGTACCAAGAGCTCACTCTTGTTTGATTGGCGCCAAGGATGCGTGGCGTCGATGTAGAATTGCAACAGATGCACTGCTTGATCAGTGAAAGAGGGATTTCTATAGCTCAAGCTCTTTTGTTGGGGAGAGTTGAGTCGAATTGATAATCTTGGTGTTGGTAACCTATGTTTGGAGCCAGTCAGGGAAGTGAAGGGAAACGTTATTGCTTGGAGAGTGGGGGGAGGGGCCACTTTCACATGTCATGGAGATCATTCCTGCCCTGCAGGCAGGGACGACATTAATGACCTTACGCGACGGGCAGGGGTACGTACCTAATTAATGAGCTCCCGTCTTCCCGGGGCGAGCCATTTGATCGAATGGCTGTTGAGGAAAGAGATGAAACGAGGAATGAACACCCAGAGACAGGGCATGCGGCTGAGTCGAACGATTGCCTAAGGTACCTTATCTTTTGACTGTGATGGTGTCACAAAGGCCCAACAGCACCCCACCAATGCCTGTAACCGTACTGACTGATAGGTACTGACTGATACCTACTCCGTACTGCTATGGATGGTCTTTGATGGGAGCTAAAAGAGTTGAAGAGCATGTGGCTGAGGTGTCATTCGAATAACCTCAGTTAAAGAATCAGCGGAGATGTATTGATATCAATCTTCAATCTCTTCCTTCATCCAATAACACAAAAAGGGAGACTCACGAGAAACAAACTTGTATCAGCCACAAGATAATGAGTTAGCAGTCCGTCCGTCCAAGCTAAGTACGTCAAGTATCCACTCAGCTCAAAATAGCTCTAAAGATACCTTGTCTAGTACAAGCACATGTTTGCGCATTTGCACATGCAAATTGATTGCTCCCTAACACTCAATCACTCCTCCATAATCCTCGCGATGGCAAAAAACAGCTGCACCTTGATATTTGCTGTATCGTAAAGGTGGGTTACTTTCCGGAATTTTCTAGCCCCCTACCCAAGCACTACCTACTGGACAGCACTTACAGCACACCCAAAGCGCATTTATTAACCTAGATAGGCCCTTTCCTCTTCATTTCCCCTTCTTCCTCCGAGTTCTTTTACACCAAAAACTGTAGGTACTTGAGCTTCCATACTGTGGCGTCCCACCAACATCATCTCCCTCATCTCCCTCCTCTGACCTCAGACGTAACGCACACACAGACACACAGACTGTTACTCTCCCCATCTTCCTCGTCCATCCTGTTTATGTTCCCTTTTAGCCTCTGCAGGTCCCCTTCAATTGCGACCATCCCACTTTCCCACCTTCTTCTCTTCCATCTGTTTATCTATCTATCCTACACCATCACATCCCACCTGAAGCTCCTCTGAAAAAGAAGATTACCGTTCCTGACTCGAATCCAAGCTTATCTACCACTCGTCATCGAACGTCATCACGATTTCGACAAGCAATTGACTTTATCTCGAACCTTGCGACTCCCACCACTTGCACCGATTCTTTGCGAGCAATCCTAAAACAACTACCATGTCTCACCAAGTTAATGGCGACGTGAGCGCTGCTCAGTATTCTGCCTTCGTCCAGGTAATTGTCGAATAGCTCACAACTTTGCGACCCAAACTAACCTGTTTGCAGCATCTCCTCAACTACCCTGTCATCAGCGACGGCGTCCACACCTTCAAGTCCAACGAATTCGGTCAGCGCTCCAT
The DNA here is from genome assembly GCA_013395995.1 of Fusarium pseudoanthophilum. Lineage (NCBI taxonomy): Eukaryota > Fungi > Ascomycota > Sordariomycetes > Hypocreales > Nectriaceae > Fusarium > Fusarium pseudoanthophilum. The sequence continues at coordinate 88,517 of JAAOAR010000038.1, read as the reverse complement.
CAAGCTCACCGACGCTGCTTACCAGACCTTCGCCGCTCCCGTCGTCCCCTACTTCGCCAAGCCCTACCAATACGTCTCTCCCTATGTCCAGAAGGTCGACTCCCTAGGCGACAAGACCCTCGACCGTATCGACGAGAAGTTCCCCGTCGTCAAGAAGCCCACCGATGAACTCTACCAAGATACCCGCGCTCTCATCCTCTTCCCAATTCAGAAGGGTCTTGAGGGTAAGGACCACGTCTTCCAGGTCTACAACTCTGAGATCAAGAAGGTCGAGCAAGGAGGCCTCGTCGCGCACGGAAAAGCTGCCGTTACCACCGTCCTCGTCGTTAGCAACGAGACTCTCTCTTGGTTGAGCTCTTTCCTGCATCAGAAGAAGGCCGAGACCACCACTGCCGTCAACGAGAAGATTAACCAGTAAACGTCTCACTCAATGACCATGGCACCGCGAGCCTGATGTGATGACCGTCCTCAGCCGAACCATACCTATACCCCTCCCTGTTTTCCTTTTTACTCGGAATTATTTCTTGAAATCATGGCATTTCCCGCTCTTTTTCTTTTCGTTTACCGATTCTTGGAGTTCTGAATGATTTGGGGGCACACACACCGTTGCAAATCAGCTTGTGACTTTCGGAATTGTCTGATGCGCCTCTTTGGTCATGCTGCAAACATGATTACAATGGCTGTTTCAGCCCTGAGAAATAAAGGTGTTGAATTCGATGTGCATTTCTCTCTGTCGTGTCTCATCGGCGCAATGCGGGTTGTCTGCCTCCCCTTTCTCTTGTTTCTCTCTTCCCACTTGAGAACTTTTAGCCGATGATGGGGTGGCTGATGCTGATGAGATATGATGATCAAACGATTGCGTATCCTCGAGATGTGTACGTGAGGGATAGCTCGCGACGGGGGGGTTCAAATCGTCAAAAGGATGTGGACTTCAAAAGACTTGAAAACGACTTGAAAACGACTCAATAGATTTTTCTGTATTCTCAAGTGAAAATTGAGTGTGATTATGGACCCTGTCTTTGCTGAATGGGTGAGCGATAACAAAATTTGTATGCAACAGGAGGCACAAACATGAAGGGGTGTAACAAAAGAACTTCTCTCTCAGCTTTTGATACCATGATCATGATGCAGTGGCTCTTAATTCCGTTTACCATCGCAATGGTACGTGATAGCGCCTAAGCTCATGATCGCCTGAAGATTCATGTAGTACATAATCTGGTAATGCCCAGGAAAGTGTATCGACTTCTGTCAGACTGTCCGAGGAAGCATATAGCCACGGGTGGATCATCGAGTAAACATTAAATGAGTGAAGAGTCTCGCTAAGCGTGCTGAAGGAATAATACAACCGGATTCGATTCGCACTGCGGTGAACCTGGCTCTTCTTCCACTGTCACCCAACGGGAACACATTTCACCATCTGTATATCAACAGTAGCTCTATATGACAGACTTAGCCACGAATATGATGATATGGCACTGAGGAGCCTCACATAGGAACAAGAAAGCTGATTGAGACATTCGAAATGAGAGTAGCTCTTTGGCTTATTCATTGATCAGACAGGCTTATATAAATCACTGGCCCTCACAAATCTAGATGGACCAATCGACCGACTTTGCTGTTCGATCAGATGTCTTGATCTTCTAAGAACTAAACTTTCGTCGATGACTCCAATTATACGAGCCCCTGAGAACAGAATATACTGTGAGCAATGGATCTTCAGATTGGACCGGAGTTCTGCACAGAGGAGAAGGATGCCCGAAATATCATTATTCAAGATGAACATAACAAGTAACAAAATGGTATATACAAACACTAGTACATTCTTTCAGATTTAAAGAGACTTGGAAGCACGGTCGCTGATCTTCAGGAAGACATGGACGTCTAACCCATCTATCAGTGACTTCTCGCATCACCTGAAGGGGAAACAACTGTCTCTTGAGGTCCCTTATGGGCAGGATTGCCGTCGCCTGAGTCACTGCCATCAACGATACCAGCGCTGAGAGCGCCGGCACTGGTTGGGTCGATCGGTGCAGAAAATCCATACCATGCCACGACGGCTACACCCAGGATACCACAGATACAGCTGAAGACAAGAGCGACGATGCCGCGAGGAGTGAATCTTCAAGGAGTGTCAGTGCATCCGGTTCGTAAAGCAATGGGAGTAGAGGGACTTACCCAGCAGGCAGAGCCTTGGCAGGTTTATTCTCGCCAGTAAGATCAAGGAAGTTCTCGGTATTAGCAGCCGCATTTCCCTTGGTAGGCATATCAGCAGCGGCGCAGGCATCCAGGTGGTTCTTAGGAAGCTGGATGGTCTCTTGAAGAGTAAGAGGGTCTTCAACAAAGGTGGCAATGAGACCAGACACTACGTGCCATTCAATATGGCAATGGAACAACCAAACACCTGAAGAGTTAATCATGCGAACCCCTTGTAAAATTGAGTTTTGGGACATACCTGGATTGTCGGCCTTGAAACGCATAACAATGTTACCGTTGGGATAGATGACAAGAGTATCACGTCGCATAGGAGTCTTGGGCAAATCGGCTTCAGTAACATTGGCATCGGCCCAAATACCAGCTTCCTCTTCGGAACGGTAGATGGATTGGAATGCGTGTCCGTGAAGATGGAAAGGGTGACGACCAGAATCGAGATTGTTCACGACAATTTGTACAATCTCGTTCTTCTTCAGGACCATGGAGTGTGTGTAAGTGCCATAAACACTTGGATCTTCGGCGTCCTTGCCTGCGCTGAGGGCGGTATACAGGGTGGGAACCTTGGCCTCGACGTAGGTAATATTGTTGAACCAGGCGTAGTTGGCACCATCCTTGAGGTTTTCCATCTTGACATCAAGAGTAAACTCCTGGTCAGGCTTTCCAAGGATGCCCATCTTGTCGTATGGAACAAGCTTCATGTCATCGTGAGGTTCCAAAGCGTCAACAGTAGCGGCGTCTGGCTTGTCGGCCTTTTCATCATAGACGAGCCAGCCGGTGGCATTGTAGTTCAGATCTGGGGGTAGGACATCAAAAAGAGTCTATATGAGACAGTCAGCTTTTGCTTCACCATCATTACTAGGCTAGCGGTACTCACGGTATCCATGCTGGCGACAATTGGGAAGTTCTTGGAAGTGTCCTTTTTGGTGGTGAGCAAAAAGCTGACACGCTGAGCAGCCGAGATGTAGATCATGTCTGCCTCAGCCTCCTCGGTATAAATACCATCGACTTCGACAATGCGCATCTTGTGGCCCTCAAACCAGAGATACTGGCCAGCAAAGGCACCTATGTTGATGGTACGGAACAGATAGGTTGTCTCGGGCTTGACAGACATTGTGAAGTTGGTAGTTTCGTTCATCAAGGCATTGTTGGGCACGGGCTCTGCACCTGAAGGGTTGGCCTTGCTCATGAACTTGGGAATCATGGATCGCATCTCGTCATGATACCAATCAGAAAGAGAAAAGATAACCTCTTCATCGTACTTATCCTTGTAGGGGAAATCTTTATCGTGGACGATGAAGGGAGCACGTAGACCGTCAGGGTATTGAGCAGCAGTGTGACTGTGATACCAATAGGTGCCTGGTTGCTCGACCTGTCGTGGATATGTTAATTGAATCTTGAGAGACAGAGGGGATCTTGAGCATCCTTACAGTGAAGTTATAAGTGAAGCTGGTTCCAGGAACAATTGGACATTGACTGACACCGGCGGGGCCATCCATATGAGTAGTGCCGTTCATGTAGAGACCATGAAAATGCAGAGAAGTTGATTGATTGCCCAGGTTGTTGTGAGCATTGATGATGACCCGATCACCAATGTCAACCTCGATTGTAGGGATTGGCCACTTGCCATTGATGCCAATGACTGGGCGCTCGAAAGCATTGTCAGGGTTAGCTCTGACCCAGCCAATATCAAAATCAAACTTTCTGGTAGCTGCAGAAGCGAGATGAGGAAGGGCGAGAAGCAGTGCTGCCTCAACTGATAAAGGGTTGAAAAGCATTTTGAAGGTGTGAGGGCCCGAGCCGTCTCAGCCTCAGTAGCTTGAATTATACAAGATACTACGGTGAGGATGAGAGACAAGATGATGGAGGAGAGGGACAGGCCCAAGAAGGGGGGTATAAGAGCTTGGGAGCTTGCAAGACACTGGAGGGAAGCAGATGTCAAGAGGCAAAAGAAGAACTGGGATGGGAACAGATTGAATAGATTAGATGGATAAAACCGGAAGTAGATTGAGTATGAGATGGGGGTTGGTGGGATGATCAATTTACGATATGGACATGGGGAAAAGAAAGATGCATGCACGGTTCTTGGTCAGAGTTTGGGTAGCACCAACACCAGAAAAGTAGGTAACCGAAGCAAAGGCAAGAATTGGTTAGAGATGATCTAGCTACTGAACTGTTTAGTCTAGGTATCTAGGTAACAACCCTTGCTCTTCCATCCATGGATGCATACGATGGACATAATTCGGGAAGAACGTCGGACTAGCGAGTGAATTCTGCGGCGCCAAACGTGGTTGACACACAGAAATGAAGCTGGCGCATGATGATTGATAAAAAATGCTGGAATGAGCTGATGAGTGAGGGTCAAGGCTTTGGTTTGGGCTGAACCACAACTGCGGAATCGGCGCGCGTGTGCGTGCATGTGCAAGAAGCGAGCTAGAGTAGTATGTAGAGAGGAGAGCGTGAATGTGATCGTTCTAGACGAGCAGGGATCGGCCTACTCTGTATGTACAGTACCTACAAAGATGAGCAGCTGTTGATCCATCGTGGCTTGACAAGGCTTGAGACCATCGAGAAATACCGTCCAAGTGCGAGGTTGAAGGGTTCAGGTGGAGGTCCTCATTAACGATAGAAGGCTAGTGGGGACTAGCTCGATTCTACGCCTTTCTCCTTTCAGTTAGTTAGTGGAATGCTAAATGATGACTCCACTCTGAGCTTCATCTTATCAATCGCAACCTCTTCCTCGTGTTTCTCTCCCTCTCTCGTTCAATGCCGCTAAAGCTTCTTGACATATGATTCGCTTCGAAAGAGGCCAAAGAATTGAGTTCCCAAGTGGTACCACATTTTTCGGCACAGACACTCCCGATCCCTGGAAGTTCTTTCAAGGGTCCAGGATCGTCTTCTTTTCTCTCCCTGCAGAGCCTAGAGTCTATGTATGTCTGTCTAGTGTACGGAGTAGACCCTGCCCTGCCTGCCTCAGCCTGTCTATCTTATGCCAAGCCGGGTCACCCACAGCTATCACAGGCGCTGCAGCCTCTTGGCGATCGGTTCTATCCTCCCATCACCGAGGATTCTTGGCTCTCTAGGGCTCTGTCCGTCCAGTTTCAATCAGAAGCAAAATACATTCCTAGAGAGATCGCTTCTAATCACGTATCTCGCTGTCAAAGGAACAACAAGTCCCTGCGAAAAAGAGGATCTAGCGGCATACCAGAGCCGAAACCAGCAGCCACATGGTCTCGATTTGACTTGGACGATCATGAGTGGGCCCCCTTCAACGGTCGAGAAGCCATTCCATGGTTCCAGCAACCAAAGAGTGGTCTGACGAGGGACAAGCCTCTCCAATAAAGCCTCAACATACTCCGTACATCACAAGCGAACCCGAGATCTTGACGAGCCATGCAACTCAGAATTTTCAGCCGCGGCGTTGCCTAAGTCTAAGTCTAATCCTTGATGTTATCTCGTTTAGCTTGCCTTTGCCACCCGTGGTTGCTTCGGATCAGATAATGATTATCTCCTGATCTTTTTGATATGATAACTTTGATCTTGAACCAGAAGGTCATAACACCCTCGCCCTCGACCCTCAGCCGCTTGCCTTGATGCAGCTGCATGGGTGCGGCTGAACTGTCACTACCATCCACCTCGACGGAACATCGCCGCTTCGCAGGGAATGCAGTTGATATTCCAAATTTGCCTCGTCTGAAAGTCCAGGGCTTGCACATCATACTTTCCAGAATGCGGTGACTACATACAGATTTTCCGAAAACTACCACAGCTATCCATGCCAAGTCGATACAAGCACGAGCATATCGGCATTTGACTCTTGGCTGGGATCCGAGGTCACATTGTGGGGTGCTATGAGACACGGAGCTATCCTAAGCTTCCACCAATGTAGCTTCATCAATGAGTCTTCTCCCATTCTTGTCTTGGGGCCGACTTTCGAGCTGTCTGGTTCAGCCTGAAGAAGTGTGTGCCTGATGTGCACAATGAGGGCCCCAAAGTCACTCCAAGTTAAACGTTAAGCATCAAAATAAGAAACAGCCCAATTGCGGGAAATCTAGGACATTCACACCCTTAATCTGCAGTCACAGCATTAGTATCTGATTGATTGATTAAGGTCGCCCCATGAGGAAACATCCCACGTTACGGCAATTCCTTGCCGAGCGTCGACGAGCTAACCTTAGCAGCAGCAAGCCACCAACCATCCAACGACCCAAACAAGTCCGATCATGGGCTGTTTTCTGACCATTGCTCCGGTACTCGGTAGCTCGCGTTTCATTCTCGACCAGGTTCTCATGCCCGATGTTTTTTTTGCATTCCGCGCTTTACTCTGCTGATCCTTGCGGCATCTCAAAAGTGCAACTCGTCTAAGTATACGCTTAGCCAACAAGCTTAGCTTGCAAGGTTGTAATGCGGATACTAAATCAGATCGTGTGTCTTCTGATCCCCTGCTCGAGCTTTTTCTTCTCGTAAGAGCAAAAAAGTTATCTGATCGGCAGCCTGTGATGACTGGATCGTTCACAAGCTGCTCCAATCCCAAAACGAACCAAGTGTAACATCAAATCCAATATCTCCGTTACCACACCCTCTTCTTGACGGTCTCATTCTTCTCACTTGACTGTGTCACCTTATACTTGAGCTCAAGACAGCTCCTCTCTCATCTTGAGCCCAACACAGCTCTCTCTCAAGTGACTCAACTGCACAACAAAATACTATCAACTGTCAACTGTCAACATGGCTGTAGACGTCTTTGCGGTTCCCGTCTTCCTTGTTGTCTTTCGAGAGACTCTTGAGACAGTCATCATCGTTTCTGTTTTGCTTGCCTTCCTCAAGCAAACCCTTGACGGCCCCAATGGTGACATCAAAGTGTACAAACAGCTGAGACGTCAGGTAAATCGATAGAGATGACCCCTACACCTGCCACGAATACTGACTAGAGCGACAGGTCTGGCTTGGAACGGGTATTGGTTTCTTCATCTGCTTGGTTGTCGCCGCTGCTGTCATTGGTGTCTTCTACACCGTTGGCAGGAACTCATGGGAGAAGAACGAGTACTACTATGAAGGTGCATTCTGTCTCTTTGCATCCCTCATCATCTCCGTCATGGGCGCAGCTCTGCTCCGTATCGGAAAGATGCAGGCAAAGTGGCGAGTCAAGCTGGCAAAGGCTCTCGAATCACCAATCAAAGCTGGTTCCAAGGGATGGTTCAAGCAGTTCATCGAGAAGTACGCTATGTTCGTCTTGCCTTTTATCACCGTCCTTCGAGAGGGTATCGAGGCCGTCGTCTTCGTCGCCGGTGTGTCCTTTTCTGCTTCGGCCAAGTCCATTCCTCTCCCAACTGTTGTCGGCCTCTTTGCCGGTTGCTGTGTTGGCTATCTTCTTTACAAGTAAGTGCTATATATATATATATATAAGTGCGACGACCTTCAGCGACTAACTAGACTCAGGGGTGGCGCGAGCACCAGACTTCAACTCTTTCTCGTTCTCTCGACCTGCCTCTTGTACCTCGTGGGTGCCGGCCTCTTTTCTCGCTCTGTCTGGAGTTTCGAGATGGCCAAGTGGAACGAGTACATTGGTGGTGAAGCTGATGAGTTTGGAAACGGACCTGGTTCCTATGATATTGACCAGAGTGTCTGGCACGTCAACGTATGTCTTCATCTGACAAACCTTCCTTCCATATTCTAACAAGTCTTTAGTGCTGTGCCTCCACCGAAGCTATTCAGAACGGCTGGGGTATCTTCAATGCCATTCTTGGCTGGACAAACTCCGCTACTTACGGCTCTGTCATCTCCTATAACCTATACTGGATTTGCGTCATGATTGGTTTCATCGTAATGCGTTTCAAGGAGACACATGGTAGACTGCCTTTCGGAAAGGCTAAGGCTCCTGCCAACGCTGTTGATGATGCCGAGAGCCACGCCAGCTCAACTCCCAAGAACACTGCAACAGAGAAGACTACTACCGCTTAAGCGAAGATATGAGAAGAGAGTCGAGGACTCATCTGCAGATGGCTCGTTGTATAATTCACTTAGCTTTCTAACGACTCTATGAGTCTAGTTTGGTCTATATCCAATTACACACAACAAGCAAGTCTTGTTCTATCCTATCAATTTTCAGGAGTCCAGTCCCATTCATCTGCCATGAACATAGCCTTTGCCATTTTGTCTACATAAAGTGCCCCTTCGTAACGTAGCCTTTGATCGTTGGCAATCGCACGGGTAAACTGAAACTTCTTGGGTTGATAACCTTTATCACCGACAGTGTGTTCTCTAAGAGCCAGCCATGATATTTCAGTCGGCCTCTTTTTCCAGTCGGCATATGGTATTGCGATGACACCAGCAGAGAGCATTGACCGCATATAACTCAGGATTGGTTCCAGTCGAACTCGTAACCCGCAGTTTGTATGATGCTTATCAATTTGATAGCTTGGGCACTGTTGAAGCGTTGAAAGGAGCTCCTCAATCTCGATCATCGCAGTGTCAGGAACCATGTTTAACGATGCTGGGCTGTAGTCAACGAGGAAGAGCAAATTCTTGTTCACCAGGAATTTGAGCATTTGGCCAAGCTGGTAAGAGTCACATGCCGCACTCGAGTCATACCCGAGTTTACACTGCCTCTCTCGAGATGAGAACAATGCGAGGAAGTGCCGTTGGACAGAGGAGACGGTATTGAGGATACACTCACGCCTGTGTCGTAGCTCCTCTGGACAAGAATTAGCATTGTATCTGCGCCTCGAGCCTCATCTTTTTCCTTACCCTCTAAGCCATCAGGCATATTCCACCATGCAGCAGTCATATCAGCATCAGCATCATAAAACTCACTCCAGAGACTTGATCCTCGCATGATGAGTTCTCGAGTTGACTGTTGCAGGCGCATGGGTTGTCCTAATAGCCACGCGACCAGAACCTTTTGACGCAAGACCTGTTCTGTCTCTGTAGGTCGTCCATCGTCACTGCGCAGAGGTTTGTTTGACGTCAACGGCCATTTAAACTTGAGGTCTGTGTTCAGGACCCGAGCAACAGCTGCCACGCAATCGAAGCGATCAGCAACGATTGCTAGCGTGGTTACGTATGACATGGTCCCACGTGAAGTTTTGGTTGGCCGCTGGTGTATGATATTCAGGATATCTTCCATGGCATTTTCACGACCAGCCGCTTTGGTTGCATCGTCATCGTCGGTAATGGGAATCCAGGGTAAGTCCTTGACATCTGCCTCGTTGACATTGATCTTAAGCTGGGCAAGCCTCTCATGTATGTCCGAGATAAGCTTGGCTTCCCTAAATTGAGAGTTCGATAAGAGGTTCGAAAAGTACTTTGAGTGCTTTTTCAAAGCTCCCAGATTGACCCGATATGCCACCCGGACTTTTGACTTCAAAGATGAGCGATCAGGGGGCTGAGTACCAGCTTTTCTGCTAGCAGCAAGCTCAGCCTTGCGGGTTTTGTTGAGAGTACTGACAGAAGTCTCAAAGGTTACATCCAGGACAATGTCACCAGCGGGATCGATTTCTACCAGGGGAGGCAGGTCTTTCTTAGAAGCCTCTGACCCGTCCGCCTCGGCGGATGTTGTAGTCCCAGACTCGCCCATTTGCTAGGTGACGGGTTTCTGTCGACATGGAGATGTCAGTCAGCCTGTGTAGAGGCTTGAAGTACTGAAAGGCCGAATGCCGTGTGTTGATAGGTGGTGTTCAGTTAAAGAAAAAGTCTTTAAAGCGTGCTATCCAATAGTGAAAATGATAAGATCTCAGGCTCTGCCTGGTTGGGATGACGTCCAAAGGTAGCCCGAGTACGTACCCCGCCACAGTGACGTTAAAATCCGAATTCCGGGGAAAGACTTCAGACAATAGAAGCCTTCGGTTTGGGCATTTTCCGTCGGCATTCACATAAGAATTAGTTCAGATCACGGCCAGAGACTTGTTCGTCCAAACTCTACAGCTTTACAGTGTGTATACTCCCATCTTCTCATCATTCAGCCCTTGTAGGTGTCGTGTGGACTGTTACAAGTGGTACACGGAGACAGCCACGGGGCTCCCTGAGTCGTTGGTTTTAGCGGTTGAACGAAGATTCCCGCCCCTGACTCCCGATGGGATCCCCGCTAAATTCTCGTTGTGCCGCCTGAAGCCTGGGTTTGGTGGAACGTGATTGGGCAATCTTATCTAAGTGCGAGACCACCTTTGGTAGGCTCCACTTAGGAAGTCAATATCCAATATCGTCACTTTCCGACGAGCAACTGAACACCCAATCCTTTATCCTTCGCTCATTTCCATGGTCATGTTTCGCTTTGAGACTCACAAGATCATCTACTAAATTGTCTTTGGATTACGTGGCTCCTTGATTCTCACACAGATAACTCGACGACTTCCGTTTGATCCTTCGCCCGATCAGGAATCAGCCAAACTAACCCTATACCATCCGCTCCCTCACGCTATTAACTTTGCATAACTCGCTCGATGGCATTGCAGACTGTAGCCTGCACAGCGCTCCAGTTCTTCAAGGGACGCTGATGACCGAGGACTGGCAAAGCCAGCTATATACAACCTTCTTTGTTGAGCACCGACAATGGCCCAGTTTACTCGCGCCATCGATTCAACAGCCCCTGCGATCCAGATCCTTAAGATCTCAGCCCGACCGTTGACAACCCCGAATCGCTTCGCACATACAGACGCGTTGCAGCGAGCACGAAGAAATCATAGGCATATTCAATATACCCGGCTTACGACGTTCTATTCGACATGCGCGGCATTGACCGGGAGTTCGCGACAGGCTCGGCTTACACGCCCGGGATTGCAGCTTGGGTTATCCTCGCCGCTGGCAGTTGAAACATACGGTACACAAGGATTCCATACCTACTTTGTGACACATCTCCCTTCGTCATCTGTCCATCCCGACTCTCGTCCTCGTGGGCCTGGTCATAAACTTCCTCGCGATGCTGCGACCCCTCACACCCCAAGCTCCGGCCCAGTCCCCGCTGTCGCCCCGCCTTATATCCCGTCAACCCGAGACTTGACTGTGGTACGCATTCCCATGCGGAGGGCGAAACACCATCTTGGTGTCGCGACAGATCGAGGAAGTCGTCCCTACAACGAAGACCGGGAACAGGCTGGCACCATCAGCCTTCCGGCCTTTGCCAAGAGGGCACCCAGAAGCGTGCAACAAAAACCAGGGGAAGCTACAGCGGCGGATAGTGCTTGGGGAGACCCTCAAATCTTTTACTTTGGTGTTTTCGACGGTCATGGTGGAACCGAATGCGCGGATTTCGTCCGGGATGAGCTACCGGGTTATATAGAAAAGGCCTCGGAGGAGTTCGGCCTGCAGAGCAGCTTGCGGAAGAGGAAACCTGGTCGCGAGGGCATCCATAATCATCACCATGATCATAAACACAAACAAGTTCGTCCATCACAGCCGATTCAGTCGACTAGGAGCCCCTCGACAAAACGCGAAGCTCTCGACGCTGTGCCCATGAAGGGACCAGAGGAGGTTAAAAGCGAAATGAATGTCCCCAGCGCAAGCAATGGTGGCCTTTCCGATAAGCCCGTACATGGGGAGCGAATACACAGCGCAGCATCGCCGGCTGCCCCAGTCTCAGACCTGGCCAAAGCGATTCGTATGGAGAAAAACTTGGTCAAGGAGTACAGAGAAACTATCGGTGGCTATTTCAGGCGCTTTCACCCCGAACACTTTGTTCTCTCGCGAGATGACAACCCAGGCGAAGGCCACAAGATCACGATAGAATCAGTGCTCACATACGCCTTCCTCCGTGCTGATCTCGATTTTGTGTCTGCCCAAGCTCGAAAGATTGACCCCAACGATACCAAAGGTGCCGATACTCCTGTTAATAACGATGAAGTCTTCGGCCACCCATCCACACCCTCTGGTCATGGCATAGGGGGCCCGGAGCGCTTTAAAGGCGGCTCGACGGCTTCTGTAGTACTTATCTCTACTCCAACGCCTGCCCCATTCTGGCACCCAGCTGCCCAGTCCACATTGTTATGCGCCCATGTTGGCGACAGTCGCATCCTTCTTTGCGATACCGCCACTGGTTTAGCACAGCCTCTAACATCTGATCATCACCCTAGTACACCTACCGAAAGCCGCCGTTTGCGACGCTATGCGCCTGCTGGGTCAATGGTTTCTGGTGATAGTTTCGGCGAGGAGCGCATTGCAGGCCTAGCCAACAGTCGTGCATTCGGAGACATGGGGAGTAAGCGCATTGGAGTCTCAGCTGAGCCAGAGCTTACACGAGTTGAGATGGGCCCTGCTCAGTATTCATTCCTTGTGCTGATGACTGATGGCATCTCTGGTACTCTAAGCGACCAAGAGATCGTCGATGTTGTCAAGGAGGCCCGCACGCCCGAAGATGGAGCTCGAAATATCGTTAAATACGCTACTGAAGTTTCTTCCGACGGCGATAACGCAACATGCCAAGTCGTCCGTCTAGGTGGTTGGGAGCGCCGATCTGAAGGCGGACTCGGCAGCTTGGGTACCAAGGAAATTCGTGACGCACGCATTGCAGAAGCTCAAGATCCAAGACGAGGAAAGAGGTAGTAGCACTACATCATCACGAGAAGACGTTATTGTTTGGATATACAGTAGCGGGGGTGTGGGAGTCTTTCAATGGTGGGATAGCGGGCCAGAATCTAAGATGAAGCATTCGGCTTTGTTTTTCAACTTGGGCATGTCAGCTTCTTTTATTCTCATTTGTACTGCATGGGATCAGGAGTTCTCGGGACTAACAGATGGCGACACAGCGTGCGCTCAGGGAGCAGCATCACTTGGGCTATATCGCTTTGATACCCAGCCAAGATGGTAGATATGCAGCGTTAGATTAACGAGCATGTACGGTGTTTTAAATATGTTGCTATTGAGGAAGTAAACATAACTTTCTTTAGTGTCACAAAAACCAAGCTGCCACTTCTCCCCTGGGTATTGGATATCAAAACGGCCGTTACTAATTCATCTCATCTCAGCCTTTGTTCTTGGCTGACCCTAAAAGTCACTATCCAATCCCCTAGTCCGTAGTCGTATATACCATTCCATCTTCGCGTTTTTTTAATTTGAGCTTAATCCGATCCTTCTAGTAACCGTGCCGCGAACCAGGGTACTGACCCCATCCAGGAGGCTGCTGACCAGGAGGTGGTCCGCCATAGCCCTGCTGACCGTACGGAGGATACTGAGGTGCACCGTATCCAGGGCCACCGTACTGTTGAGGAGGAGGAGCACCATATTGACCCGGGGGTGGACCGCCGTATTGGCCTGGAGGAGGACCGCCGTATTGACCTGGGGGAGCTCCGTACTGAGGTTGAGGGGGTCCCCCATAACCACCGCCATATGAAGGTTGGGGTGGAGGAGCACCATATCCACCTTGCTGAGAGTGCCCCGAGTTGGAAGCCGCGTAGTTAGGGTTCTGACCGTATTCAAACGAAGACTGGCTTGGTGGTGCAGGAGAGCTCGAGAGGTAGCCTGCAGCTGGATTACCATCTTTACCCTCCATCGAGTCAAGATCGCGGGTCTTGACTTGAGACCACAAGGATCCTGCAACCTTGCCATGCCCAGCATTAGCCATATCGCCAAACGTCCCATGGTTGCAGCCGCCACCGCCGATGCTGCGGCTGTTGCCCTGGACTTGGTTAAGAATGTGGTTCTTATGATTCTTGACAGAGTCGGAGGAGAGAAGATGAGCAAGCTCGTGGCGGCGGGGGTGCTCATCAGCCCACTTCTTGACAGTCTTGAACATGTCACGTTGGATCTCGATATGATCGTCCCGAGCAGCAGGGTGGTGGAAAGCACGGAGGACGTCGTTAACGACTTCGTCGACAGAAACTCCAGTGTTCTCCCAAGCATAGAGGACGCGACTAGGATGGTTAGCTATGATGATTGTTGCGGGATAGTGGGATTGCCTTACGGAACTGTGTACTGGAGAATGGTGGCGGCGATACGTCCAGCACATGAGTTCAGGATGTTGGTGAAATGGTCCTTGGACAACATGGAGTGGGTGGGATCAGAGCACTGGGGATTGTCCCAAGGCTCATATTGAGATTTAGCACTGGCCGTGATGACGCCGGAAGAACCGTCCTTGAGAACCTTTGACACCTGGTTGATGATAGGTCGGATGAAGGGAGCAAGAAGACCCAAGATGAAGGCAGTGAGGGTCTCGCTAATCTTCTCAAGAAGTTTCTCAAGGCCAGGGACCTTTGAAATACCGCGACTGATAGCCTTGACAATTTTGTCGCGGAACTCGAGGATAGGATAGATCTTGCGGGCTGTCTCGACAGGATCGAAGTCGGGACTCATACCGGGAACTTGGTTAGCATTGTCACGAGAGAGGTCACCGCGGGTCTGCTGGTAGCTCATGTTGCGCTGCTCTTGAGCTTCAGAGCTGGCCTTCAGGTCTCGAGCCTGCGCGGCGAAGCCGTCGCCGACACCGGGAAGCTTTGAAACCAAGCCGATGAAATCAGAGGGACTGGACTTGATTCCAAGGAAACCTCCAAGCAGGGATCGTTCACCACCACCACCACCGGATCGATTGGAAGCGCCCTCCGCGTTCTTGAGTGCAACATCGACTTCGTCAACCTCAGACTGCGTGAAGTGATCCGAGGCCTCTCCAATGACGGAATGCAAGAAGTCGACAGCGCCAAATGTGCCAGTCACGAGGGGATATACGCGTTTTCCACGGAGATGGATCTCGGTATGCGCACCGCAATGGGGGAACACAGAATGGTAGCCAAGCTCGCGAAGGGCAAGCTCACAGTAGTTGCTGTGAGCACTGAAGTCTTCCATGGTGTGCAGCGCCTGGCCAAGGCATCTCAAAGCCTCGCAGAGGTCATCTTCGTTTCCTTTCTTGGAACCGCTGGTGTAAAGACGGCCATAGTGGATGCTTCTGGCGAAGCTGTATCGCAAATAAGCGGCGCTGGTTGCCCAATTTCCATTCTCGTTCGCGATATAGTTTTTCATACCAGTTCGAGAGTCAATTTCGGTTTCTATTTTCTCAACGGGCCCTCGTAAACGTTTATCAAAAGTCCGCGCATCAACTCCATCTCCGTAACCGAGAGGATTATCGATGTGTTCTTCTGGACGATAGACGCCGAGACGGTCCGCAGTAACTTCGAATTCGCCGGTGGCATAGCCGTGAGCCATGAAAGAGAGAACCCAAACCTGCCGGTCAAGTAAGCATCACATGGTTATTGGTGGCGCAAAGTAACGGCTCATACAAGAATGCGAATAGTCTCGGCATTGACACCCTTCAAACTGCCGATATCAACGGCCTGAGAATAGTCGCGTAGCCAATTTCCAAAGTAGGTACGTTTTATAAGCATAGAAGTCCATTTCTTTCCGTGGAGGAAGGCGATCGTCTCGAGCATATCCTCAATGTCTGAAAATGATGTGAGCAACGCGATGTAACGGGATCGATATGGAGGGGTAATTTACCTCCATGGCGCCAGTTGTGGCCTTCGACCTATGCGCGTGTCAACAGGAGGGAGAGAAATTGGCCGTGGATGAGCCCTAATACTGACCTGAGCAATTGAAGGAATGTTTCCAGCACCAAAGGCTTCAGCTTTGCCGGGAAGCAGGATGAGGCATACTGCGATCAGCAGTAACCACGAACCCCGCGGCATGGAGAATGACGGCATGGTAGTTAGTGATGCAGCCCTATGGCGGGGTTATTGAGCAAGGGGCGTAATGCGAGTAGAAGTCTAAAAGGTCTAGAGGGATAGGTAGCAAGATAAAGTACAAAATCTATGGTCGCAGCAAGAGGTCAAGAGGAGGTTTAAAAACTTGATATGCCAAGAGAGAAAGAGAGAGAATGTGACATGCAGATTACCTAGGTAGTCGACCTAGAGCAGGTCACACTGATGACGGGATTTGTTGTGGCTGGGCTTGGGGTTCGTTGCTAGGAGGGAGGCAGTAAGAAGTGGCTCCAGCTTTCAGCTCCCAAAGACGATTCCTGATTAGCACTGGTCGTGGCGCTTATTGGGTTGCTGGGATTGCCGCTCCAGGCACATGCTAAGCAAGAGCCTAGGCTGAGATTGGGTAGCAAACGGTTGGGCGAGAGGCCTCTCAAGGATGAGCTCAAGCTCGACCTCGACTCTCTTCGAGTTGATTGCGAAGCTCAACCCACACTGCCTGTGGCTTGGCAATTGAAGATGAGGCTCAGCCAACAATACGTAAACATGTCTTGGCGTTTCAATTCCAAAGAAGTTCGATACTAAGCTGAAATATAATATAGCCCTTTCTACGGAATAGAGATAAGACCTAAGCTTATCTTGGGCCAGAAACTTGCTTGCTCCTTGAGTAGGCTGACGTCGATTGCTGACTTCAAGGCTGTTGTTGGGTGGTAAGAGGGCTCACTTACACCCATCAGCAACAGCGTTTCCTTGCACTCAAGCGAATCGATAAATTTGCCAGATATGTTTCAAGAGTCCAGTCGTCTCCTATTCCACTTTCACTTCCATCCTCACTTGTAAATGGTCTAGTCTAGTCATGTACAAACACGTAGAAGACTTGAATGCCGTCGGAGTTCTGTATTTGGGCAAATCGACCAAGAACATCAGACATCACGGGCTCTGTGTAAGTGTCCCTTTACCTTTCTGGTACTATCGCATGATACTCTCCTATACTGAAAGGCCCGCTCATATTCTCAAAGTCGCACGGTATGCTGTGAAAGAACCAGTAGCTACTCCGTAGTCTAGACGGGCTTGAGATTTTGCTTGGTGGAGCTCATCGGGGGAGTATAGGAGATCCGGCTTCTTCGGAAAATAATCCTTGGCAGCACAATGCTGTAATCGGAGCATACGGATCACTGAGGTTCCGATGTTGTCTGAAAAACATCCGTGTTAATATTCACTGTCCCCGCTGAGGAGATGAATACAGTTGGAATTCGTAAGCCCATTGATCGACTGATCGATAGACTTTCCGGTCCTGATTTACCCAGATAGGAAAGATAGCGTAAGCGAAAGATAAATAATATACATGATCTGAGTGCCTGGAAGCTGACATTTATATACGAATATTACGATTACGATGTATAGAGTGTATAAGAAACTACCTCACAGTGCACGATGATACAGATTCTCGCATCCATGTGATGTTGCAATGTCCATGACAAAATGCCAGATTGTTGCTACTGTGTAAATAAATCTCGATCTACTTTCAGCATTGACAGTGGAGGCTCAGCTAGGCGCCAATTGCATGAAATTAGGGACCATCATCACTAACACTTGATCATTCTCCTCAACCTCAATCATCCAAAGACCAATCCCCCACCGCTAATTTCAGTACAAACACTGTCTCATTTGTTGTTCCGGCAAATACTCTGATATCAGGTCTTTTATCCCGATGTTGTGGCATGTTTTATGGTCATTGTAGCGCCACTCTTCTGCTAACACGGATGGGGATCCTCATTAAAAAAAAATATCCCCTGGATGGACCCCTGTGCGGCGACTTTCACTTGCCGCTCACGCCGCCCTTTCATTCATTCATTCCCTTGACAGTTTGATATTAAACCTTTTTTATAACTTAATCCTTAACCCCCCTCCCAAGGTTTCAATCATTCTATCCTTCACTCTCCTTCAGTTTCCCTCCCTCTTTCATCCGCCTTGGTTGTTGACAAGGAGCATCTCTGCTTGTGCGCTGCTTCAATCGTCTTGTCTCCCCATCCTCATCTCGACCCGTACGTTCCGACCGCTGCTTCAACAAAATGCCTGGACGTACTCTACCGACTTTCACTCGCGCTGAGGTGGAGGCGCATAACTCTGGTGACTCCTGCTATGTCACCATTGGCAACAAGGTCTACGATATCACCGATTTTGTTGAGGATCATCCTGGCGGTCCCGAATATATTCTCGAATACGCCGGTCGCGATATCGAAGAGATCCTCAAAGATTCTGATTCTCATACACACTCTGACTCTGCCTACGAGATTCTCGACGAGAACCTTGTCGGATTTCTCGTCTCTGAGAAGGCTGTTAATGGACACGCCAATGGAAAGGCCAACGGCAACGGAAACGCAACACTACCCAATGGTGAAGCCAACGGAGACGCAAATGGCTCCGTCCATCCCCGAACCGGAATGTCTTGTGCGGAGGACTTGAGCAAAGATACAGACTATAACTTGGACTACAAGAAGAACAAGTTCCTCGACCTGAACCGACCTCTCTTCCCTCAGATCTGGTTCGGTGGTTTCTCCAAAGAATTCTATCTTGATCAGGTTCATCGCCCTCGCCACTACAAGGGAGGCCAGTCTGCGCCTCTGTTTGGCAACTTCCTTGAGCCTCTCTCCAAGACCGCCTGGTGGGTTGTTCCTACGGTCTGGCTGCCTTGTGTCGCGTACGGTACCTGGGTTGCTTCTCAGGGTTTCGACAACCAGCTCTATACCTTGGGCTACTGGGCATTTGGCGTTTTCTTCTGGACCATCATTGAATATGTCCTGCATCGCTTCCTGTTCCATCTTGACTAGTAGGTTTCCCAATTCTTTGCTCCTGAGCTTGCCGCTAACTTTTCATAGCTACCTGCCCGACAACCGTGTTGGAATCACACTTCATTTCATCCTTCACGGCATTCATCATTATCTACCTATGGACAAGTATCGTCTTGTTATGCCTCCTACGCTCTTCGCTGCTTTGGCTGCTCCTTTCTGGAAGTTTGCACATGCTGTACTCTTTCACAACTGGTATGCTGCTTGTGCAGCTTACTGTGGCGGCATCTTTGGATACGTCTGCTACGATCTCACACATTACTTCCTTCACCACCAAGACCTTCCTCTGTGGTACAAGGAACTCAAGAAGTACCATCTTGCTCACCACTTCCTTGACTACGAACTAGGTTTCGGTGTGACGAGCAAGTTCTGGGACAGCGTGTTTGGTACTGAGCTGATCTACAACACCAAGAAGACGAAATAAGTCTGTAATAATGCACGAAATCTGCCTGGCGCAAAGAGAACCAGTTCAAGCCAGGACACAGTATATATGTCTTGCTTCCATAGTGGTTGGTGAACACTGGGTTGTACGGAACAGTCATGATTTTATGGATGGTAACGAACATGGTGGTCACTGACAATAATGGCGATGAATCATTCTCATAAATAGTTTTAATGGTTGGGACTGGTTTGCCCAATGGGTTGGTCTATTCTTGGACAGAGTTAATTTAATAATGAACCTTTTATTGGATACTTTGTGCTTCTCTGCTTCATTGTGTCTTGCGGCCTCACCGACGTGGCTGCGATAATCGCCACGTGTCTTGTCACGTGCAAGCCATTGGGACTTTCCGTCCAGCCAAAAGCTTGACCCATCAGGAGTTTTCAAGGCAACCTCCCCCGACAAACTTTTCACTCGACGACAGTAATTATTAAACCACCCGACAGAAGAGACCTACGAGCAAACGCATACCTGGTGCTAAATCACAAACGAGCCCTAATCGGAGTTTTTCCAGACTTACGCAGACATCATGGCTACCTTGGACGTGGAAGCACTCCTGGACGCTACCGCTAAGGATACCTCTGAGCAGAAGACTAAGAGCCCTGTAGAGGATAGAACACGAGACGAGCCCGAACGGAGGGATAGGGAACGTGATCGTGGCCGTGATAGAGACGGAAGTCGACATCGCGACCGCGATCATGGACGACGCAGAGATCGTAGGGACAGCCCCAACCGAAGCCGTAGGGCTACACCCGATGTAGGAACGCCTCGAAGCGATGCTGGAAGCCATAAGAGTAGGAGGAGAAGCCGCAGCCGCGATAGCGACCGCCGTCACTCACGCCGAAACAGAGATGGTGATTACTACAGAGGTGGACGACGCTCACGTTCACGATCTCGCTCTCCTTACCGCCATTACCGCCCCCGTGACGACCGGGATCACCGTGACCGCAGAGACCGCGACCGAAGAAACCGCGATTATGGACGCGGTCGTGATGACGAACGTCGCGAAACTAAGCGTGAAGAAGGCAACCCCCAGCTTACCGAAGATGAAAGAGATCGTCGCACTGTTTTTGTGCAGCAACTTGCCGCTCGTCTGCGCACTCGCGAGCTCAAGGAATTCTTCGAGAAGGTTGGACCTGTCAATGAGGCTCAAATTGTCAAGGACCGTATCAGCCAAAGATCCAAGGGGTAAGCCGAGCCAAACCAAACCTATCTAGGGTCCCATCGCTAACAATATGCAGAGTTGGTTATGTCGAGTTCAAAAATGAGGAATCCGTTACTCAGGCTCTTCAACTTACTGGACAGAAGCTTTTAGGTATCCCTGTCATCGTGCAAGTCACAGAAGCCGAGAAAAACCGGCAAGCCCGAAATCCTGAAGCTTCGGGACCTCACCCCAATTCTATCCCTTTCCACCGCCTTTATGTCGGCAACATCCACTTCAACGTCACCGAGCAAGACTTGCAGGCTGTCTTTGAGCCGTTCGGCGAGCTTGAATTCGTTCAACTCCAGAAAGATGAGAACGGCCGCAGCCGCGGCTATGGCTTTGTTCAGTAAGTTCTCCTATCCATTTACTGTACTGATTACTGACATTCTCAGGTTCCGTGATGCTGGTCAGGCACGAGAGGCACTAGAGAAGATGAACGGCTTTGATCTAGCTGGACGTCCTATCCGCGTCGGACTCGGAAACGATAAGTTTACCCCTGAGAGTACTGCCAACATGTTGCAGAGATTTTCCGGACAGAACCAAAACCAGAACTTCCAAGGTTCAGCTTTCTCCGGTTCCGGCGGACGAGGCCCTCAGTCCTCAACCTTCGACCGAGCTGGCGGTCGAGATAATGAGAAGACTGGAGGTGCTAGTGCTCTTGATGACACCGATGTCGCTGGTGTGAACTTTAACAACTATAGTCGCGATGCATTGATGAGGAAACTCGCTCGAACCGATGATAGCGCCACCAACGGCCATGACGAGCGCCAGGTGCTCAAACCCAAGACAGAGACGAAGCCATTGCCTGTTAATGTCAACATGGCCAGTCGCTGTGTTGTGTTGCACAACATGTTTGATCCTGAAGAGTACGCATCTCGACCATTTCACTTTGAACAAATGCTGACACTTCACAGAGAGGAAGGCACCGATTGGGTCAAGGAGCTCGAGGACGATGTTCGTCAAGAGGCCGAGAGCAAGTATGGACATGTGGTTCACATCTCGGCTGACCCCAACTCCAAGGGTGACATCTATCTCAAATTTGACAAAGTCCAGGGAGGCGAGAATGCCATCAAGGGCCTAAATGGCCGATACTTTGGCGGACGAATGATCGACGCGTCTCCTGTTGTAGATGCCGTCTACAGCAGTTTGTTCTCACGTACCCGGGCAATCTAAGCTAATATTTGGCTTGTCAACAACGCTCTTTAGGACTCTCGCAGGTTAGCAGAGTCCATATCAACTGGCTGAAGAGCACCACTAAGAATTTCTGGTGATCAACAGACTAGAAGTCTCCGCTTTTTTCCGGATTTTCCTCCATTGATCTATTTACGATCCTCGAGCATGACTCATTTCAAAAATTACGACTCATCTCACATCAAGGTTTTCAAGTTTCGAAGCATCACATATCCTTTTAACCAAATCACGGTGTCGCAGGTTTCCGCCCCATATCCCGACCTACCATATCTGGACCCGATGCGCACGCGCTCTCATCCGGATCAATGATCGAACTCCAGGTTCAGCACTCGTTTAGTCGCAAGGACCTCTGCTGATGTCTGTACCCTAGGAAGTCTTCCCCTTTTAATCGAGAAGGGGCAGCAACCCAGTTTTGCACCTTTATTATCTGAATAGTTTGTTACAATATAGAATGTCTTGAGAGTGATTATTTATTATCTTTATTGTGACCATGTACAGTGATATACAAAAGGTAAGGGGGATATGAAACATGGTCATTTCTTTACTGATAATGTCCAGTGGCTCTCATCAATGCATCTCCTGCATCATAGGAACGGGGCGTGTCCTGTGTGATAATTACAGAGGGTGTGGATTCACCAGGAGCAGAGTACCTGATGAGAAGATACATGTTCTTAGGTCTAGTGTAACTCTTGACGGTGTTCTCGAAGTATTGTGGAGTGTTGAAAACAGCAAACATGATTCTCCTTGCCTCCGAGTTCTGTGGTGTTAGCTAGACTGTATTGCTTGAAACATATCAGCCTGTTTCAATGTCACTCTGTCTCATCCCTTTACCTATTGTCTCGCTGAACGTTGGTCAAGATATTTGTTTCCGAGCGTTATCTGGCTGATTGTCTACTCCTTCACTTAACCCTTAAGTCAGGCACCATAGCAAGTGCTATTGTTTCTGGAGAGCTCTCTCTGAAATGCCCTATTGACCACTCTTAGCAAGGTTCCTATTCCCCCCCCCCAGCCTTGTTGAATCAGACTGGGCCCGGTTTCCTGAGCTGCCGGCCACTGGCAGTGTCAGTGTCAGTGCCAGTGCCAGTTAACTAAGGAGTCAGTTACCTTGAAAGGGAATGTTTTAGGAGAATATGTTTTGATGCCACTAGATTCTCTCTCTCTATTTCTGATCCAGCAACTTCTTGATTCACCCAAGATCGTAAAATATAAGATCTCTGGTTATATTTACGTGAGAGCAAGCTGATATCTTTCATCTATCACCCTCAAGTCCCTCGTCAGTCTTGATTTCTCGCTTGGCAAACAAGAAAGGATTCATCCCGGAGTGTGCCAAACACAGGACGAATAACAAGCAAAAAAGTTTGGCTCGGGCTTGTTTTTTCAGCCTCTCTCTCCTACACTTTAGCCTCTCAGCAAAGTGCACTCATCATTTGGCCTCCACATATTCCTATTTTCATTTCTATTTTCCCCTTACCGAGCATCGCACTTTTCCTCCTCTTCAATACTCGAGCAAGTTTGCTCTGTCGATGATGACACACGAGTATAAAACGTCCTCTTCTACTGATAGTCACTTCGCACCGAGCCAACCCTCGTCAAAGTGGTCCAGCATTGGGAGTCGTGATACCAAACCTTCCAACACGAACACCATGTTGAGTATCAACTTCTCGACACCTCTTGCGGGAGCTGCTCGATCCGAGAGGATCAAGCAGATGACCAACAATCACGTAAGTCAACGAGTCTCTTTATTCTTTTGCTTGCCTTTCTATTCGACTCAAGTCGCAGCGCATCTCCGGGGCAACCACTGACATTCATTGCCTCACAGCCCGCCTTTGAAAAGGCTCGTATGTCGCAAGAGATACTTGTCAAGATCCAGACATCTCTTCGCCGCATGCCTGGTGTTTCTTCCAAGGAATCCAATGAGATCATCACAAAGCTGCAAGAAGTCGGGCAAATCATCAGCTCAGAGACGAGTCAGCTTGTTGATGCACTTATGAACCTGACCCTCGATCAAGAGGATACGGACAAGGCCATCGCGCGAATGAGTATCGAGGCAAACCTTGCCAAAGCAGAGGCTGATGACCAAAGTCACAACCTGGGCAACCTCCGTACCGAACTGGCGGATGAGAAGGGCAAACGCCAAGAAGCGGAGGCCGAAGCCGCCAAGCTCAAGAGTCATCTCGAGAAGCATATGGATGAGCTGAAGTCTATCAAGGCGAAAGTCCAGGATGGTGGTTCTGAGGGCAACATATCGAGCGCCGTTCGTGATGAGTTGGTCAAGGTACGCAGTTCATTCTACATCACTTTGACAAAACTGACGATAGTATTCAGCAACTTGAAAACTCTATCAAGCACATAGAGAACCATCCCAATGCTAGCCGATCCACGTTGTCCACGAGCAACTCCAGTCCTGACTCCGTGGCACGCGCTCTTGGGACCATCGCTGAAGCATGCCCTGATAGAAACGCCGCGCAGAAGTCTATCATGTCTCTGCGTCCTAGTGGCACGGACTCTCCCAACAAGGCTGTTGGTATGAATGATGGCGCTCTTCAGTCTCAGCGTCCCTCCTCTGCCTTGCAGAATAGTCGTCCCCCCAATCTGCCCACGCGCTTTGGCTCTCACATTGTACCTCCTCCTTCTCGCCCAGGCTCTGCTGCTTCAAGTGAGCGTCGATTCAGCCAGTGGGGGGCTCCTCCTACTCCTGTTCAGAGCCAACCTCGCTACGCAGTCCCTCCTCCAAACGGTGCTGGACCCCAGCCCATGTTTGGTCGAACTGCTCCCCGTCGTGGCTTCAGCAACGGTACCTATCGTCCTAATGCACCCGAATTTTATCCTCAATCCTATGGACAACCTGACAAGGGACCGTCTGCCCCGATCAATGGCGGATTCGGTCAGCAGCGCCGGGAGTTTTACCCCCCTACCCCTTCTCACAACCGCAATAAGTACAGCCGCTTCCGCGATCCTGTCCAGGCTCCTGATTTCGCTGGCCCTCCTGGCGCTCTGACTACTCGTCCCTCTTTCCCTGGCCCCCCTATCCACATCACTGAAATGACTATTGGGGCGTGGCATGACCAGCTGACGGAACTCTACACGACTGTCCGCCTCTTCGTCGATGTCTATGCTGACAAGCCGACTTTTGTCAATCCTATGGATCTTTCGAGCACTCGTCTCTGGCCCGTTCTCTTGGCTACTTATCACCCCCTCTCAGAGACAGAGGCAATCTCCTACCTTGACTTTCACCTCAAGGACAGAAGTTCCAAGTCTTGCCTTGTCACTCGCGTCATCATTGACTACATTGTCAATCGAGTTTGGGTTCCTCGGGCTTGGATGGGTGCTGAGACCGACGCTACCTACGGCATCGCTGAAGTTGAGAAGGATCTTGAGAGAACTCAAGGTAAGGAACTAGCCCATATGGATAATCAAAGTGATGGACTAACAAATGTTACAGGCCAGACCGCCGTCCGTCGACAGCACATACTTGATCGACAGGCGACTATCATTGACTCTATTCTCAAGCTGGACAGCTTCGAGGAGTTCAGCAAGGTCCGTTGCCGGGAGATCTCGGACGTCATACTTCACATGGTCGAGCCACTCCTAAACCCTACCGCCGATCCCGAGACTACCTACAGCGAGCTCGAGAAGGTCTCATCTGCTGCCTGGGCTCTGTCAAGCCGCATCCTCAGCAGTCGGCTGACATTTGACTTCCGCTTCCCTGAGATCGGAAGCCGATTCTCTCACCAGTCCATGTACCCCATCTGGCCCGACTCTGATCCCCATGAGCTTCAGGCTGAACATTGGCGAATTGCCCTTGTCACTACGCCTGTTGTGACCTGCCGCAATGACACCGGCTCAAACATCTCTGCTCACTCAGTTTGTATGGCTGATGTTGTATGCATGCGATGAATCCATCACCGTTGACCTCGTTGTTGTTGATCTGTGCGATTAACGTGAGGGTAAGAGACCTCGTGGTCTGGAGAACCACGAGGTTCTTTCGAGTACGGTGAACGCTACCACTGTACCATAATGTCACACTACTGTTTACACCGATTACGCACAGCCACGATGCTGTGACTATCTAGAAGGGGAAGATACATTCCACCTAACAGCACGACTTAGAGACAGTCGTTCATAAAATCAGGCGGTCACGGGCGTTTAGTACTTAATTTCAGGGAGATTTGCTTACTTACTTTTTTTTTTTTTTTCTTTACGCGCATTTTTTCTACAGGCACAACGGCATTGGGTTCACTTGACAGCAGGATATAGGCATCCTCATATCACAACTCATAACCCTTCTGGAGATTACCGAGATCTATACCCCAAAGACGGTGTTGTTTCTTTGCATTTTCTTTTCCGTCGTGGGGAAAACAGGTATAAGGGGGTTTCTGGTGGTTGAAGATGCAATCAATCGTCGGGGGGACAAAAGCAATCACTTACTAAGTAAGGTACTGGGTTTTACGATCAGTCATGGGAATTGTTGCGGTCTCAAAGAAGAAACGAGGCAGATACATTCAAAACAGATGTAGATGCGATTAATTTTAGGGGTAACAATTGATTTTGACGCATTAAAAATAGCGAAACTAATTGTGATCTGGTGTGCTCGTGAGAGTCATCCCAGTCTTGTTGGCCTGTGAGACCTTGTTGTCTAAGATAGGTAAGGTAAGGTAATCTATTGGAAGCCCCGAACTCCTGGTATAAATGAAAAACAGAATACCACCCACCATAACAATCATACAATAGAGGAAAGAGATTGTAACCCCAAAAAACCAGGAGCTATTATAAAGTGAGTGTTTAGTGACGACGGCCCTGAGGAGAGCTACGCCCAGACTTGCGATCGAGGCGTCGCACAACAGCACCAAGGACAACCTTGAGAATTCCATCTGCGGTCAAAGCCTTACTGTTGTCCGAAGTAGTGGAATTCCAAGTTGCTGTATCAACCATGTCGCGAATACCCTGGTCAGCGAGATCATCGTCGAGCTCACGCAGAGCCTTAGTGGCACCAAGCTCGTTACCAACCTGGAAGAACTGGATGCCAACTTGGTGAGGAGGAGCCTCGATCTGATCAAGCTTCCTGGCGTGATGAACGATGATGCTCTCTGGGTCGTCAGTGGGACATCCGTCGGTGATCACGATGATGTTGACCGGCTTGGTCGAGTCGATGTTGGCCGCACGACGGGAGAGATGGGCGACGTAGGGCTTGAGAATGCTGTGAAGACGAGAGCCTGTTGGTGTTGCTCCGCGGGGACGGACGGACTCGAACAGACGCTGGACTTGGTTGGCATCACGGATCTGGAAATATCCTCCGGGTGCTTGAACTCCAGTCCCGGCGGCTTGCGATCGATGGTTCAGGAAATAGACATCGATACCATCGGGGTCGTGAGAAGTACAGATCGGGGCAATGGTGCTCAGGGCCTCTCGAACCTCCCTCCACGATCGACCAGCCATGGATCCAGAGTCGTCAATGACAAAGATGGTATCGAAAGTAGAGAGGAAAGCATATTTATCTTCAGCACTGGTGATGCTCGACATGCTAGGAGCTGGTGAAACTGCACGCTGAGGAACATCGAGAAGAGGAGCTCTCTTTTGAGTGGACTCGTAAGTAGGAGGAGCCTCCTCGGGAACATCCAGGAAGGGGTTGTTGTTGTTGTTGTTGTTGTTCTTGGTGTTTGAGTTTGAGTTTGAGTTGCCCATGTCGAGATGAGTGTGATTCTCGGTGGAGGAGGACTTTTTGGTTGAGAACTTATCCTTGATGCGGGTGAACATTTTTGGTGATGATGAAGGTGAAGCAGCGTGAGGCATGTCGCGGAAGGTGATTTTATAAGTGTCTAGGTTAAAGGTTTGAGTTGAGGCTGTGAGTCACGCGTGTTCTTTGTCGTGAGAAGCTTGTTCACAAAAGTAAGTTCAATGATGTGAATGGCTTTAAATAAACTTCTTGTTGTTCGATGGCGGTGATTTGCCTTGTTCAAGTGGATTGTGTGTGAGTGTGTGTTGATTGATAATAGTAGTACCTAATCTGCGGGCGGTGGCCATGGCAACTCTTTATACCAACCATGATACAGGTCGATGTTCGCTATAGTGTAAGGCATAATACCTAGTATTCGTTACTCGAGGCAAATGAAACTATCTCGATGGTGTTTGTTCATTTCAGTGCCACTTGCACCGCCTTAGAAGGCAGTCTCACCAATGTCACAGAATCCATTCTGTGGTTCGCCTTCTAGGCCGCCACATGGGACACAAGACAAGGCATTCATGTGACCCCTGTACAGCCCCCCCGGACATAGCCTTCACCCCCACTGCATGCGCAACAGAGAGTCCGCTTATAGGCCAAAAACTGGCCAATAGCAAATCAGATTGCAGACTCAGCCCTGTCATGTTAAAGCCGTTCCATGCTGCTGGATCTGCCTAGGTAAGCTAGCTAAGGTACCTAGGTAGATCTGGACAGACATTTTGTCAATGACAGGTTGGACCCTTGCAAAAGGTTTTAGTTTAGCACTGGATGCTCAATTCGAAATTATAAGGCATATTATAATGGTAGTGAAATCCTGAGGCATTCTTTACCTCAAGCCTGTGAAAGTACAAACAATTATGGCATCGAATATTCCAACTCTACCCGGCTCATTATGATATAATCTCTTGTTGGTGTATCAAGAGGCTTGCTTGTCGTACCTGAGTGACCTGCAATCTCCCCGATCTGATCACTGAGAGGCATCTGACATGTAGCTCAGACCAATCAAAATACTCATTCATATTGTCCCTCTTGCGGGGTTATCCCTGGCGTTAAACATCTGGACGAACCATCCGACACATGGATGCCTCGTGCCGGGCTGTGCCCGTCAGATCAACCTTGTATCAGAATGTGTCAGTCGAATTGGCATGGCGTTGCAAATACAAGTGTATCTTTGTAAACAATCACCTGCTGCATACTTTCAAGTATAGGTACTCTTCTCTGCTAAACATCCAATGTTACCGTTTGCAGCTTGACACACACACACACACACATTGCGGATGCTTCAATGTTTTGCGCAATTGCGCATTTAGACAACACACCATGACAGCAATCATATATGCGGGCCAACAACTGCCTCCTATGGTCAGAAAACTACAATATATTCTCTAACTCCCAACGATCTATGAGGCCAACTTAAATGTACAAATCTTGATGCATACTTCCACTAATGCTCAAATGTTGATTGTGGATGAGCCAATATTTGCACTAGACTCTCTGCGCTATCTTTCAATTTCAATCCGTCAAGACTCTTACTTGTCTTCAACTACTCTGACCTTGCCAGTTGATCTTTGATACATTTTCAATAGAAATCTTCGACTCTCGGCTTCCCGGGCCCAGTGCAACTCCATGCACCTTTGTGACAGTCACACATATGGGTCACCAGTCCGTCAAATCCTTGGATAACAAGAACATGAGATGCCGTGGCTGCTCATATTAGCAAAATATCGTCTAGATTTATAGCAATGCATCTTGTCGTGGTTTCAATTCGTCTGTTTTTCCGTGTAAAAGACACTGGTCAAATAAAGCTTCTTGACACGCCAGCTGAGCCTCGAATACTGCGACAACAAGTAGAGCACTCTGAATGTCTGCTTGTCAGTCACGTCGGTGCAAACGCTTGCAGTTATCGAGCATTGGCAGGCCGTCAAAGATCTCGTGTAGTTCACAGAAGAGTGAAATAAAATTAGTGAGAGGCTACTGAGAACCAGCCTCCAGAAGGCATTCAGCACCAAATCCCAGCTTTATGATACCACGGAAACTATGGTTTTCTAATATGATATGAGGCTCAGATCCTACCAAATACTGTTCAGGAAGGCTATGCTAAAGTCCCCAAGCGGTGGTAGAAATGTAAAGGCTTCAATAGTAAGCGTTGGTGAAGAATCTGAACTGGGATGACGGGAACTGATTATTGCAAAGTGATAGAGGAATGCAATATGAGCCCTTTCCCTCCAGAGTTTAGGCTAGGTCCTCATGCATGCATGAACTTAAGACTAAAGTCGTCAAGATAAGGTTAATTGAAACGATTGATGGCCACCCCTGGTCAATCCTAGTGATTTCTCGTATAAGTGCCCCTTGGACGTCCGTCGGAGTTACATGGCCGGTATTCTCATGCTTGTTATACCGTTCAAGGAAATGGAAGAACTAATGCATCGATAATTTTCTTCAAGAATTATGTTGTAAATCTTATTCAGTTCCAGCGAGTGTATCGACATCGTCTACTATTAACAAAGTATAGGCCAAGAGTAAAACAAAAGGAAGAGGCCACCATGAATAAAAAGAAAAAATGTATAACGAGGTCTAACCACCCGCTAGATTCCATGAAAAAAGGCTTCAAAAGATCCCCACGATTATCTCCTCCAGCAGTCCATGATATCCGTCCAATTGCTTTCGAGGACGCCGCTTCTTCCAATACTTTTACCCAGTAAGTCTCATCCCCTCCGGAGTCAGAGTCTTTGAAAAACCACACCTCATACGCCGCGTCATGCAGTAAGGAGAAACCCACAGTATTCCCCTCCAATAATCCCTACTTGATTGCTCCCTGGCAAAACAGAGCATGTTGAAACAGACTGAAGACACAACTTGAAACAAGCTGCTTTCTCAGTCACAAAAAAAGGTAGCTGGCAGAATCTGCTAGTTTTCATATAGTTTAACAGAATGGCCGTCATATCCCATCGATTGGCTATCGAATTTCAAGGACGCCATTAGAAGAAAGCTTGTTAAATTTAAGCTGTCTTGGGCTTGGGGCGGGGGAGACCCTGCTCTCGGCGAGTCTTGAGGTCGATCTCGGCGAGGCCCAAGCTGGCATTATAAAGCTGAACGCAGTTGATGAACTGCTTGAGGAACATAAATGGAAAGCTAACCCCGGCAATTATCCAAGGTACTGTAGAATCCATCTTGTTCGCACGTGCAAGCTCGAGAGCAGCAGGGCTGAAGGGGTCGGGGAAGATCTGGGCGAGGATTGAAGTGTTGACTTGAGCACCAGCCTGAAGCTCGGCACCGACAGTCTGGATTGGCTTGATGAGATAGGGCGAGACGAGAGGAGACGAGAAGCAGAGGAGGTAGAGAGCGATGAAGAAGAGCTCGTTGAGAGCGCAGAGGGCGAACAGGACATTCTAGGCGAAATCAGTATACAACACAGATACCAGTGTTTGAAGGTGCATGCATACCTTGTTGGTGTAGTAGAGGCGCAATAGCCAGTTCTTGCTCTCATCAATGCTCTTGTGGCTGGCGTTGGTGCCTGAGACAACAAGAGTAGCATACATATGCATGTAGTGGCTGGCAAGGTCAAGAGCAATCAAACCCTGGAAGACAATGGCCCATCGAGGGAAAGCGGAAGAAAGGAAGACAATAAGACAGGCTGTAGTACAGCGATCTGTTACCATATCAAGTACAGCGCCGAAGCGAGTGGACTGTTCGTAGATACGCGCGGCGTAGCCATCGAGGGCATCGAGGAGACACGAGACGCTGTAGAGGAACGAGCAAGTACGAGGATGGAGGGGCATGTAGTAGAGTGACGCGATAGCAAGGACGATGCGCGCGTACCCTGAGCAGTCGTTAGTAAACTTTGACTTGATTTTTGGAAATGATTTCTCCTTATCTTACCAATAATGTTGGGGATGAATAGGAAGATGTTCTCGCGAGGGGCATCGTCCGAAGCATCCGCGACGCCGTTGGCAGACCCGTTGCCGTTGGATCTAGCTTCAGGCTCCGAATCAGAAGGGCTTTGGGCCTTTGCGGCCTGTCGTCGAGTTTGTGGGCTCATGGTGTTAAAAGGTTTCGTATTATTGTATGTGAAAGGTGAAGCTCCGAGTTGTCGTGATTGTCAAGGTGGTGTGGCTTATCATGCAGCGGCGGCGGAGTTTGGATCGAGATAACGGACAGATTCTGCGAAAGGGGCAGGGATTACTTGGCGCTGTTGAAGCTATCGAAGAGGCTAGAGAGAATTTAGAGGTAGGTAGAGTTGTCGCGTTTCGCGAGAGGTTAACAAAAGAAACTCGCTGAAGGTGTCAGAAGGAGTGGATGTGAAGGGAGAAAAATAGAATCTAAAAGGAAGCTCCAAAAAGTCGAGTCGAGCGGAGGAACCTAAGTCGATGGGTGATGACGAACAGCGGAAGGTAAGGTAGGTAGGTAAGCTTAGGTTAGGTTAGAGGCTCCCTTTCCATGAGATGCTCCCGCCAAGCGAACAACAGGGGGTGGTTTTTCGGTAGTCTCGGACATGTTTAGAGCTTGGCTGCGTGTGTATTCAGCGGCTCGGTGTGTTGATTTGCCCGCTTTCCACTGGCCCAGAGCTCCAAATTAACACCAGCCGCTGATTGATCTCCTGAAATTGATATCCGCTCATGGCAAATTGTCAGCTTAGAAAGAGGGCGCCTACTCCACTTTCATCAAGGTCGATTTCTTGGATATTTGCCCTGGAATTGAACAACTCATCATCTCACTCTCAAGACGTATGATTTGCTCATGAAAGTCTCGAGATCCAAGGCTTCCAGTCGCATTGATTATGAACTCGGCCTCGGCTTGTAGAGAGAACATATGTTTTTACCATGTCATGTCATGACTTGTCTGATCAAGACATCGATTCCAGAGTGTTATATCCGGCTAACATGCGTAGTCGAAGTCGCACTGGTAATAATGTCAGAACAGATAGCTTACTCTACTCCGTAATAACCTACCTAGATTAAATGGATTAGCGGCAAAATGTTCAGGTCACAGCCCCTGTGAATTTTCGTGGTCGATGCTGTTTTTGTATAGATGAAATCGAGCTCAAGTTCCAACACAAATGCATGCTTCTGTGTTCTTCCTTTAGCTCGTTACGATGATTTGCAATGACAGCTGGTTCTTGATGGCCGTGAACCCGGTTATCATGACACCTGAAGCCACAGCAATTGCCATTGAGGTCGAGAATTAGGCTATTAAGAATTCATTTAGTCGCA
Organism: Fusarium pseudoanthophilum; assembly: GCA_013395995.1. Classification (NCBI taxonomy): domain Eukaryota; kingdom Fungi; phylum Ascomycota; class Sordariomycetes; order Hypocreales; family Nectriaceae; genus Fusarium; species Fusarium pseudoanthophilum. The sequence continues at coordinate 56,087 of JAAOAR010000038.1, read as the reverse complement.
GACATTGTCGTACAGACCCCGCAACCTTATTAATGAATGCGAGTCAACACATGGCACTATAGGGTCGATGAATAAAACCGTGGCCTTAAACCCGCGAGCCCAAGACCTTACGGCTTTGTAGAAACACTCAACCACGACGCAGACTTGAGACTGCAACCCTACCGGTGAAGCTGTTGATTCAGCTGGATCGACAGCCTCGCTTCAATAGAGTTCGACTGGGACTACGTGTTGTTGTCAGTGGTTGAGCAGTCATGATATATGAGCGACCGAGTATCCATAGGACCCTGACCTTGGCCACAATTCACACCAACAATATGCACAATGGCAACTCAAATGAGAAATGGACGTCTCAGTCCAAATCACCAACTCGTTCCCAAACTCCAAAGCAAGCACTTTTGTGATATCTCATATTTAAGGGTCTCTAACTTCAAGCCCCAACGCGCCTCGCTTCGGAACGACTCCCACTTCCCGTCCCGTCTGTATATATTTCTTGGTAAATTGGCTAGAACTATGGCAGTCGCGTGCCAAGCAGTATTGAATTGCTTTATTCTGTAAGCCATCTAGCCATGCAATCAGTCTGACTGTGGCGGCCAACTAAAAGTCGTTAGTTTGCGGGACTTTCAAACTGCACGTTGACTCATCAGGCGGCAGCCGGCAACTGAAATGTGCCCGAGTTGTCGATTGTCGCTTGCTCACTGGTATGAGAAACATCGAATATCAGTCGGTTGGTGGTTTTACGAGCTGCAGACACGCCAGAGGTCTGAAAATTCTAAATAGACTCAAGGGAGCTAGCGACAGGCGTAGCTTAGCAGAAAGCGGCAATTATGTCAAAGAGCAATTTCCAGAACAGTCCCTCCGTCTGTCGCATTAGGTTTTCCCAGCTGATAGATATTCGGGAGTCCCGGAGAGTGGAGGGACTTACGGCATAGCCGAGACACCAGACAGTACCGTACAGTAGTGCGGCACGCAGATGGGACCCTTGTTTTGCTTGAAGGAGTTTGTTGAACGCTTGCGTTGAGGTATGCTGTAAGGTTAAGTTTGCTAGGGTCCAAGTGGGAGGCACAGTTGTCCCCTGGAGTTTTGGTTGTCACTCGCGGGCCGGAGGCTAAGAAAGGCAAGTCTGGGGACGGCGGATCCTGACCCTGGTGACGATCTTGGGACGGTCATGTTGAAGAGCCCGAGCTTAAGACTTTGATAGTCTGGGGGAGGCGATTTATCGTGGCTAGCTGGGCTGCCAAGGTGAGAAGGGGAGAGATTAACTTAGACGGAGCTCTTAGCCTGGAATAAGCCTCCATCCTTGAGCTACTGTACGTAGTAGAGAGTTGATAATTAGTCGTTGGTGGTAAAACGGCGGTGCCTTGCAGGAGTGAAAACCAAAACCCCCATGCCAAGTGAAGCCGCTACTGCAGCTAGCTCATCTCACTGCCGGTTGCTCCGTTCCGTCGTTGCGTCTCATCACAAGTGACAGATACTTTAGCAGCGAGTCTTGGTGCGTACCGCGCAGTCTTATCCACCGGCAAGCTATTGTCAGGGTATGTATTTGTGCCAGTCGGGTTCAACCCAGCTACAGAGTACTCAGTTGAGAAATGTACGCCAGGAACCACGTCCAAGGATATGGGTTCTCGGTATCGTCCCGTTTTCCCGTCTCGTCGTTTCGATAAGCCGTCTTAGCGTCATGGGTTATGTACTAACAGCATGTACCAGACAGGCAGGCAACGCGCATCTGGAGACGGTCAGGTTGATGCAAAGTCATGTACCTGGGGTTCTGTGGATCTCGACGTTGTACTCCGTGAGTTAGGTCAGTTGTCTAGTCGCCCTTAATCCCTCGCTGGCTACGGCTTGAGGGACCGCTGAAACGGGTGTTTGCGGCAATACTTTAGATGTCGTGTAACCCAGCCAGATTACTTGGGAGGTTTTGGGAACTCGGAGTGATGATCGTATGCTAACCGGCTCAGACCTGAGAGATGATTCCTCTATTGAGCCTGGTGATGGATGGTCTGTATTGATATGTCACCTGCAGTCAGGTCAGTATCATTAAAACCCTGAACCATTTGATAATCGCTCCCATGATTAAAAGCATTAATCCACCATGGCAAAGCCTCCCGCCTCTTGGGGCTGTCTTGAACAGATCATTAAGCCAGGATTGGTTGTGATCATCTCGCCCTATTCCTCTAGCTTCTGATCCCTGATCCGCAAAGTGCAGTGTAGGCCAAACCCTATCCGGATAGCCAACGTTGGGCCTGGTCTCGACAACAGGTGTATGCTTGTTCAATTCCTCTAAAATCAGACGATTTTTGGGGTTTCGTGTCTTTGTTCATCCACCAAGCTTGTCTTGTCTTGAATTGGCTTCTCGACTTGTCCGCCTTAGTGCCCCCCACGATACACGTCACTGACGGTATGGGGGCATGGGTCCTAGGGTTAGGAAGAATTTGTTTCCATCGGTGGTGGTGATATAGTCAGGATGAGGAGAGTATGTATGTATGTTATCAGTTGAGGATTGTTTCCACTGGGCAATGGCGAATAGAGGACTTGTAGACAAGGTGTAGACATGGATGTAGTTATACATATCGGATTACTTCCGACCAATTCCCCAAAGAAGGATTTATTTGCTTGCCATTTCAATTGGCTGATTCTTCCTTACAGAGCCTTCCCACTGCAAAGATGGATGGATGGATGGGTGGCTGGCCCTGGCCCTGGCCTTGTCCGCTCCGGCTAAAAGAGAACTGCCAGGATAAGTTTGAGTTTCAAGCTTTGGATCGTCCATATCAGGGCCATTCTAGCCATTTTCTCTGAATTGCTGTCAAACATCCTTGCCCCTGTTCCTGTCTGAGTACATACATCCCACAGTAGTGCCTCTACCTAGTGCGTACGTACATGTTGCATTTGCCGCTTGTTACAGTAAAAAAGAGACGCTCTTGTTGATCCCTGTTTTACGCCACGCCTGTACCTTCAACCTCCGAATGCCTACCCACAGTAACTACTTACTTTCTGGCTGCGTTTGAGCTTCGGGCCTTAAAGGTGTTAGCTTGTTATGAATCTCGAGGTTCAAGGCGCCCTTTCGCTTCATGTTGGAGCTAAGCTAAGGTACCCTAGCACTAGCACTTAGGTGTTAGTGACCCTCTCGCCTCACCTTCAGTGCCTTTTAGTTGGCTGGGTCACTTTTGTTTAAGTCTAGCTGTGGATCGTCACTTTTCACTTTTTACCTTTCACCTTTCACCTCTCACCTACAGTCTCTTTTTTAACTAACCCCATCCCATCCCGTGTCATTCTGCGAAAGGTCTTCTACTTCAAACCTCCTCCTCCTTTCTCTTAACTCGCTCTCTCTCCTCTTCTCTCCTCATAATTCTCCTCCCACTCCCGATCGACATTCCTCCCATTTACGCCTCACATCGGACAACACTTTCAGTCGAGACCCATTCGGCCGAAGCTAATAAGATCTTCACCCCTCGTTCCTATCTGTGGCTCCTGTGTCCGTTTTTTCTCAATTTTCCCCAGCTTCCCCTCTATCAAGCCAAACCGCCACCTGCGCCAGGTAGACTAGATCGTTGTGAACATCTTTGTGTGAATTGGCCTAGCCTCGAGGTTGCCCAAAACTTGCGACTATAGATCCACATACGATTTAGTCTAGTTAGTGTACTTGAACTCGCTCCCCAGTTCGGGTCGTCACCGTCTTTTTCGATACTTACTTTTGTTCATATCAAATTGATCTTCGAACAAGCTTTACCGCATCATGTCGCCGCATCCTACCCTCAAGGCGACTTTCGCCAGTCGAGCTGAGACAGCTACCCATCCTCTCAGTCGACATCTCTACAAGCTCATGGACCTCAAGGCCTCGAATCTTTGCCTCAGCGCCGATGTCGCAACCGCTCGCGAACTACTCTACTTCGCCGACAAGATTGGTCCCTCCATCGTCGTTCTCAAAACGCATTATGACATGGTTGCCGGCTGGGACTTTGATCCTAGGACAGGCACTGGTGCCAAGCTCGCCTCACTAGCACGCAAGCATGGTTTCCTCATCTTCGAGGATCGCAAGTTTGGTGATATTGGCAATACGGTCGAGTTGCAGTATACTAGCGGTGCTGCGCGCATCATCGAGTGGGCACATATTACCAACGTAAACATGGTTCCAGGCAAGGCCTCGGTTGCATCTCTGGCCCACGCTGCCAACCGATGGCTCGAGCGATACCACTACGAGGTCAAAACATCTATCAGTATTGGAACTCCCACCGCCAGTCAACTGGACGAGGATAGCGAGCGTTCAGACAACGAGAATCAGAAGGACACGCCGGAACCTGCTCGCGCTGACAGCGGTCGAAAAGGTAGCATTGTTTCCACCACCACCGTCACCCAACAGTACGAGTCGGCCGATTCACCACGTCTCGTCAAGACGATCCCTGAGGGCGATGAGACAGTATTCCCCGGCATCGATGAAGCACCTATCGAGAGGGGCCTGCTTATCCTGGCACAGATGTCGAGTCAGGGCAACTTCATGAACAAGGAATATACGCAAGCATGTGTAGAGGCCGCACGGGAACACAAGAACTTCGTTATGGGCTTTGTCTCACAGGAGTGCCTCAACACAGAACCCGAGGATGACTTCATCCACATGACCCCCGGCTGCCAATTGCCCCCTGAGGGCGCGGATGAGAATGAAGCCATCAAGGGTGATGGCAAGGGTCAACAGTACAACACGCCACAGAAGATTATTGGCATTGCCGGTGCGGACATTGCTATTGTTGGACGCGGGATCATCAAGGCAAGCGACCCCGAGGATGAAGCTGAGCGATATCGGTCCGCGGCATGGAAGGCTTACACGGAGCGGGTTCGTTAAGAAGCAAAAACGACTGGAAGTCGGGACGGCCTTGAGGTTTTTCGCGCGGTAGACAGGCTGCAATGGAGTTATCGAGACATCTAGCGGGTCTGACGTGAATATCATGACTCCATGGAGTATCTATGGAGTAACTCACTTACAAGAGAAATGAGACTTGGTTCCCTGATTGGGAATATCATCTAAGCACTAGGCCTCCTCCAACTGTATAACTAAGCCCTGATACCAGGTGCAACACAAACATTACGAGAATGATTGTCGGAAAAGATACGAAACATGAATTCCAATGACGGAATAATTTGGTTCCTTGCGTGTGCTTTCGATGCACTTCTCATGTCCACGGCTGTAGCTAATTCACTCCAACTGTATATATCCATTTCTTCCTTCAATAACGTGGGTCCATCTAAAGATGCACAGGGCTGAATTCCATTCTTGTAATGGATGCCCCACAATCAAAGTGACGCCGTTTTCTTGGAAGTCCGGAGTTAGAGGACTTTGAAAGCTGACCCTCGTCCGCCGAGATCAACATACATAGACCTTCCCATACCTTACTCCACCTTAATATTGACCTCTAGTCCCCGAGGATCTATATCTCATACTACTTTACCATAACGTTACATATTTTCTCCTAGTTAGTATTCCCAAGGGAACAGCCATCCATACCCGTTGCCGAAGAAGCCGACATGACTGCAGCAACTGAGGATGCTGATGGTCCGCGTCTGAGGAAGAGAAGACGAATTGTCATATCGTGCACTGAGTGCCATCGAAGAAAGCAGAGGGTCCGTAACTATAGATTACGATACATTTGTCTCATAAGAAACAATTGACTGAAGCCGTCTCTAGTGCGACCGCGAACAACCATGCAGCAATTGCAAGTCTCGAAATAAAGAGTCAGCTTGTGTTTATGAAACAGGAGCCCCAACAGCCAAGCAGAGCAAGCAGACAACAAAAGCATCGCCGACTTACTCGGATACATTCGCCAAACAAGCCGAGCCATCACCACCACAGTCTGTCGGCTCGTCGAATGAGAGGCTAGACGAGCCTCTGTCGTCCAAGGTAGCTGACTGGGGGTATGCTCATAATGGCGCGTCTACTATGGGTATTCTCAAACGCATCGAGACGCTCACAGATGGTGAAGATGCCCCCCCGGATCTAACATCTCGCGATTCCTCTGGAGACTCTCCCGGCAAAGAGCTTGCCCTCAAGGAAAAGTATAAGGCTATAATTCGACAATTACCCGCCCGGAATTACATCGAAAAACTCGTCGAGATGTACATGCATGGTTTCAACTGGCAGTACTATCCCATTGACCCTGATATCTTCTATGCACAACTCGAGGAGTGGAATTCTTTGCCGTTTTCGATATTCTCAGATGTCGGTCCCCGCGGCCTGCGGCCTGAGCTGCGAGCCTTTCCAGCAGTTGTATTCCAAATCATAGCAACGGCCCTTCTCCTATTGCCCGAGAAGCCAGATTCCACATTTGACTCGCTCAAATTCGCTGGAGGTATTAGATTCGAAGACTTGGCTGTCGAGTATAGCGAGTCAGGGCAGGCAGTCCTTGACCTATTGGGGAAGAAGAACTTGTCTCTATCTACAGTGCAAGCACAATTTCTCAGAGCGTCATTCCACAAGTTTACAGCAAAAGTTACAGATGCAGTAAGTTCCTGTTAGGAGATGCTACCTAGAGAAGTATCGACTGATGTTAGGTAGTGGCACACCATTGCAATTGCGATTCGCGATGCTCAGGACCTGGGAATGCATCGTGACAGCTTAGATCCCAAACCAAAAGACGCAAGCCTCGAGAGTATATTAGAGAATCAATGGCTGATTCAGCGGAGGAGACGGATCTACATCCTGCTCGCCATCTGGGACCTCAACTGCGCCATGATCCTTGGACGTCCAGGAACCGTCGACTGGAATCAGACTCTTCCTACACTTCCAGTCGATGCGCCTATACCTCAAGATCGCACCAAGATGCCAGTGGTTCCTCGAAGCGAAGATGACCATCCCACACCGATCACTCGGCTCTTGTGGAACTACGAACTTGGTGGGCCTTTGCGGGCAATTCAGAACCTTGAAGTCGGTGGTTCATACCCCATGGACCCTGCAAAGATTGACGAGATTCACCAAAGTATTTTGAATCTCGATAAGAAGATACCGGCTTCCTTTCGAATGGAGAACCCCGATACACGGTGGGACCACCTACCAGAGACACACTGGTATCCAGCAAATCGATTCTACTTTGCGAGTCTTCATGAGTTCAGTAAGATGGCTCTTCACAGGCCTTTTGTCTTCAATCGCCTCGAGAGTCGAGTGGAGGCTATTCATGCGAGTCTAAAAACACTCGAAATTCAGAAAATGACATTCGAAGGTTTACCCCCAGACTCGTGGAGGAACTTCATGTTATTTTTCGCTAGTTTCGATGCGATTGTACTCCTAGCATCTGTGTATATCTTGTTTCCACGCGAGCACACGGAGTACACCGACAAGACGATAGAGCACTTTCAATGGACGATCGAACGGTTTTCGGCCATTCAAGAGCGCAACCCGTTGGCCAAGTCGGCTCAGGGCGTGCTAAGAGCTATTGTTGCTCGATTCAAGAGAGCGATGAACAAAGCCCAGGCTGGCTCCTTGCCATCTCTAGTTACCAGCTCTTCAGAGGGGTCGATCAAAGCAAACGTAGATTCGACAACACCAAGTAGCTCATCTCTAGGCGGCAGTGAGTTTTCGGGGCTCGACACGACATGGATAGTACCTTCAGCGGACAACCTGAATGCGATGGCCCCTTTCTTTCCGACAGGAGATCTTGTTTACAATGACCTTACGGCGGGCCCCGGTATGACTATGCTTCCTCTACCCCTGCAAGATGGCCAAGGAGATATTGGCAATTATTCCATGTGGCAATTTGGAGGCGGATGGGGAGATGATACTGTTTGGCAAATGCTGAACCAGTTCCCTACTGCGACGGACGGGAGCATTCCCGACATCATCTAGGATCTTGAAATTGCCAGATGGTTGAATCTTGTGGTAGATTCACCGTGCAAACAGTGAGCGTGTATGCTCTTCGTTTCACAATAGTCAGTGGTCTTCTCTCTTTTATTGGTTAGGATTGACTCACAGCCTGATTTCACTTTTCACATTTTCAGCACTTGAGGAAGAACCAGTCGAAACATGAATGAATAGGTACTTGACAACTCAGTAATTTGCAGAGCCTGGTTTACTGCCCCAAAATATGCTGCATATGTTATGAACGTATCAAGGCAGACAGGCTGTCGTATCTCACAGTGCCTAATAAGGTAGAGTATATTCTCCATTTATACGAATGATCGCTTGAAGTCCAAAGCTGCAGCCATTGTGAAACAGAATAAACGGGCAAATGCTTGGATGACACAGTGTGCCTCAGGGCTCGCCAGCTCTGGCAATACATACTGGTAGTGGCAAGGCGTTCTAGTCAATGCAGTTGCACGCGTACGGCAATAGGGGCGGCTCTTGATTGGACAGGTAATATCTTTGACACGCGGAGCATGTCGCTTGCACGGGCGTCTGCATGATCAGGCTGAGGGCTTGAGCCCCACGGATAGGCTGTCAGATAGACGGGAACTGAAGTTGGGGGCCTCAAGAGCCGATGTTGGTCTGCTGTGTCACCTACTGTAACCCGAAACCAACGCTGTCATTATTTGTCTATTGTGGTGGTGGCGAATAGTCAAGTCTTGTGCTTGATTTACGTGTGGCTGGATGTTTAGATTGGAGGCGTTATGCGCACGTCTTGGTACAATTGAAGATTATACAAGTTCCGTGTGAATATGAGACCAGGGTAGCCTATGGTATTTGTGGTTCATGGAAAGATTAGTTAGAAAATCATAGAATATAATATGAGCAAAGTGTATGTCTTTCAGGTCCCGTGTTTTTTGTCTCAGCGCTAACCGAAGATGAATCAATGAGATGACAAGGCATTTTCCAGATCAAACGGCAGAGTGGAGTTTGACTATATGTAAGGCGAATCGACATAAAAAGCCGCACACTTGCATGATCATACCTACATAATACGGAGTTAATTGGTACGCTGAAATATAAATGGATTTCAGGAGAGAGAAACAAGAAACCAGGATTTTGATTTAACTTACCTAGTATTGGCCTCCTGGATCCAACATTTCGCACCCAATCATATATTCACGCCTGGCGAGATGGAAGTACCTTTGTAGTCCTTTGGTTTGTGTCGTCCTTCTATCAATAGGTGCTCAGGCGTGGCGTTTAAGCCAATCAGGTTGACCCGGGGTTCGATCTTTCACCTTTGGCGCGCGTCTCCACTGTGGGTCTGCACCTGCAGCTTGCATGGGCAAGCCGTGGGCTGATGATCCCTGTCTCAGGTCTGCTTAACTGTGATCGCTGGCGGGAAGGAGCCAAGTGGTGCTATAATAAATCGTCAACCTTTGTACCTAAGGCATGAGATATCGCAGATTCTTGAATACAGTTTGCAGCGGCATCCCTCTAGTCATGTGCAGTTTTTAGATTCGTGCATTTCAGAAATCTGTAAATTTACTTTTATCATAAGACTTAATTCTCTTTCCATGATACGTCCTTTCGAAAGATGATTAGGTCCCGGCTATAAATAAGGCTGTGCTCAACTTTTCTGTCACCACATTTTAGCCAACCCAACTTCGGCTTTTATCGAGGCAAGGTCGCAAGGAACACGACGTTTAAAAAAAAAAAAAGTTTTTGCGAAAAGTCGCACATCAAATCTAACTCGATCGCATTCAGTTGATATAAGATCAACATCAACATCATCTTCTCTTCACTAACAATTTTCCGTCTTTGATTCGACCCGATCGATCAAAGGAGTCTCCAGTTGCCAATAACGAAGCCGAATCAAGAGCTCAGCTCGGTTTGATTGCTTGCTTGCTTTTCTCGGCAACTGAACTCACTGACTCTTCTTTCCTTGTCTCATCTCCCCCAAACGTGCACACTACTTTACCTGCCGTTGCCTTCCCCTGCCTCGCCTTACCTTACCTTACCTTCCATACCCTTACCTTACTTTTATACTCGCACTGCGCTGCACCGCACCGCACTGCGCTTTCCTTTCTCCCACCCCCATACATACAAATCCAATCCCCTTGCGCCGACGGAGAAAGGGTACCTACCCAAGGTATCTACTACCTTTTGCCTTACTTATTAGGGTGTGCATGTTGTTGGCTGGCTGCGTGCAATTACAGGGCCAACATCTGATCTTTTTTCTTTCTTCTCCCATTTATTATCCAACTCTCTCATAATCGAGAACTCTGACACGCGCCTTTCACCAACTCCTGTCTGCGCGCCACGAGAGACCTCCAGAATGGCATCCAATACTCAAATGAATGACTTGGTCAGTCGGTTTAATGCTCTCCAGGCCCGAGAAATGCCTGAGCAGAAATATATCAAGGTCTGAAATCCGCTCCCGGGTACTTTCTGCAGTATCCTCCTTGTAACTTCATATTGTCCCATCATTTCTGACTCTCATGACAGGAACTTGTAGAAAGATTGCATGCGCTGCAAGAAACAAATCATGTCCTCCAAGAAAAGCTTGCCGACGCTAACTTGGGTTTGAATCATATGAGCCAGCTCCGCAGACTCTATGAAGGCACTCGATTGCAATGTGAAACGCTCACTGCGGACCTCAGGAACCTCAGGGTACATACATGTCACTGTGCGCACAGAACGCAGAAGCTAATATGCCCAGGATCTTAATAACTATGTCTACATAATCATGGACGGCAATGGCCTTATTGTACGTTCGATCTCGTCTTGTCCAATCTCATCCAGCTCGCCCTCTCCAAAGGTTGTCCGTCGTGGAAGAAGTCCTCGCTAATTATCATGCAGTTCGACAATCGATTTATTAAGCAAGGCCGCGAAGGTGGTAAGCAGGCGGCGCATGCTCTACTTCTCTCGGTAGGGAGGCTTTGTCCTAGCCTGCCAACTACGATCGAAATTTTCTGCGACGTTCTGGTCAACATTGCCGAGATGGGCCGGGCCTTGGTGAATGATGGCAGCATTGATGACCCAAGTCTTTTTCATGAATTTGCTATCGGCTTTACAGAGACCAGGTCTTCTTTCAACTTTATTGATATTGGCTTGAGTAAAGGAACACTGGTTCGCAAGATTCAAGGTGCGTCCGACGCCTGGTGAAATGGCCAGAGACTCATTTAACTGACGTGCACAGATACGGCAGCATGGCATTTGGGATCCTATAATTGTAGACACGTCATGCTAGGCATCGGCCATGGTGCCCAATATGCTCCTTTTCTGCGCAGAATTAACGACGCCGGGGATGGCAGAATGTGTGTCTCCATAATTCTGGGAGAACCCATAGTGCGCGAAATCGAGGCCTGCGGCAACACTGTTCACGCGCTTGACGGCAACATCTTTCGCACGACCAAACTCGTCGATAAGACTTTGATAGAGAAACCGAGTGTCCAGCTTGCCGAGGCGACTAAACCCCAGGGTTCACCGGTAGCTCGCGCTGCAACGACACAAGTAGTACTGACGCCCGCCACGAGTACTTCGTCCATGTCGCCTCCGCAAACTTCCTGGGCCAAGATCACGAAAAGCGCCACTCCTCCTCCCAAACTGACCATGCCGCTGCCTCCCAAACAGGACAAGACCAAGCTTGCGACTAAGGCACCTCCTCAGCCAGCTTGGAGCCCTGGCCCTCGGGGCCGTGATCCTCCCATCACAGTTGGTATTCCAGCCATGGAAGACATAAAGCGTCGTGAGGACTCCGACAAACTTTGCAACAATCACTTTCTCCGTGGTCCCTGTACAAGAATAGGTGCTTGTACTTTCAACCATACATTCAAGCCGACAAAAGAGCAGTTGAAGGCACTCGCAATGCTCGCCCGGCAGAATCCCTGCATTAATGGACAAGATTGTGATGTCGACGACTGCATATATGGACATAACGTAAGTTCTTTCAACTCCGAAAACCTTTGTTACTAATTGCTGACTTGGCCACTGTAGTGCCCTAATGTAACGAATGGTGTGTGCACTCGGTCGCATTGCAGATTTAAGGTCGACGGTCATCCCCCGAATACCAAGTTTACCAACAGCAAGATACACGAAAACTAGCTATAGCCATCATGTGTAGCGTTTGCAACAGGTTGCACGGCACTCGGTTGGCACAGCCTCGGACTTGATCTTGTGTACACTATAGTCACCTCATTTCCCGATCACACAGTTTTTTAATATTCATTATACGAGGGGCTGGGAAGTTCTACTATGCCTATGATAGGCTTTGCTACGGAATGGGACAACTGAGCTTCGATAAATTGATTGACTTTTATCATTCGTACCTGTCAAGTTGCTTTATGTGTATTTTTTTATCCTCGTTGAAGGCGCCCAGGCTCTCATCCTGGTGCATCACTCATAAACTCAACGGGGGGTCAAATACTCACCGGTTGTTAAATACTTCATATCTCGTTCACAGCCTGCCTTGATGTCAACGGCTCTCTAATTGCATATCTCCAGCCCTTTCTGTTGCTTCTCATGCCGGCAATTGTCCAAGGTTATTCTTATCCTAAGCGGCCTAGAGCTACCTCAATGTTGCCTCAGTTGTCAATTATGATCACATCTCAAATTTTTCTATATGGCTAGATAATTTTCTATCCTTGTCGTCAATAACAAAGTTTACTCTTTTTGCTGTCTTTCTGACTTCATTTTCGGACCAATAGGAATTACACTCGGTGAGCTCGGTGAGCAACAGCTTTACCTATACCCCACATTGAGGCTCATCCCACACCGGGCCTGGTGAACTTCATGGGCAAAGTGCCACCTTCCATGTCCCACTTGTACCCCATATCTCTCAACCTCACCTCAACCATTACCGACCCGAGTCCTTGGGCCTCAATTGTACTCTCCTGACGAGTAGCCTCGCCCATATCGAGCTCGGTCTTTTCTCGACCGCTGGAGGATACTGACACTACCAAACGTCCCTCCAACTTTACCCCTCCTCTTCCTCCTCCTCCTCGTCCACCAACCGCAAAAATGTCCCACCCAAGAATAGAAGAGGTGTCGGACAGCGACTTTGACTCTGACCCTGCCGAGGCCGATATCGATGATTTCGCCGACTCCGATATCATGCGCCGAGTCGAACCCTCCGAGGCCGCTCCTAAAACAGTTCCCGCTGCTGCAGCTCCTCCTCGTCAGATGCCCGCCATCGTCCCCGCCGACGCCCCTGCTGGCGGTACCATGCCCGCCTCAGCCGATCGATCTGCCTATGCCGATTTCCAATGTCTCTACCCTGTCTACTTCGATGCATCACGATCCCGCGCAGAGGGCCGTCGTGTGGGCGCTGAACTCGCCGTGAAGGACCCCCTCGCGCGAGAGATCGCAAACGCCTGCTCGAGACTGCGCCTACCAACACTCTTTGAACCCGAAAAGGTGCATCCGAAGGATTGGGCGAACCCTGGCCGTGTCAAGGTTGGACTGAAGAAGACGCCTGGTCACCCTGTCAAGAACAAGCATCATTTGTACCGTCTGGTTGCTGAACACCTGCGCGAGAACCCTACGACCGAAGACAGCCCCGGTCTGCGTGTCCGCATCGGAGGCCAGCTACAGCCCGAGGCTGGGAAGCCCTATCCTAAGCCCGCTGTGCCGCGCGGATGGAAGATGGGCGAGTTGGTACCATATCTAAGTGCTGCTATGACGGGTGGTGGCGTCTCTGAGAATCTGTTTAAGGATATGATGAAGGAGATGCAGGGTGGCGGAGACCCAATGTCGGCTCTTATGGGTGCACAAGCAGGTGGCGGCGAAGAGAGCAGCAGCGGTGGTAGTAAGAAGAAGAAGGATAAGAAGGGCAAGGGTAAAGCATGAGGGGATCTACTGTACGGAACGTCGAGGGTGCCATGATCTGGGAAGGATAGAGATACCCAGCGATCAAGCATGATCACACATGAACAAAAAAGATGAAATGATTCAAGATTCAATTCCTAAAAGCCCCTGAATGTCAGGGGTGGTTTGGCAAAGCTTGCTTCTGCTACGTAGATTTGCTATTCGTTCTCTCATACCAACAAAATCCACCAGAATTGATGAAGACAAAGACGAAATCAAGGGGTATGTAATACTCTATAATCATACAGCCAACCGGCCCTGCAGAGCCTCCCATTCCTGCGATCCCACGATCTGGACACCCCTTCCTGAGCCTGGCACAACCTTTCCGTCGACGCCGGGCAACTTAATACGTAGACGAGCTGCTGTGGGTGTCTTCTTTCTCCGTTCAGCGTTGGCCGTTTGTCCTTGGAGAACGTGGGCCTTCTTAAGGACCGACTCCTGCCAGGATTCCCAGCTTGCATAGTCCTCCATCTGCTTGGCTGCGTGATACTGCGGCGTTGATCGCACAGGCTTCCAGGCGAGCTTGTCTTGTGGCAGGGAAGAGAAGTCGTAAAGGGAAGCGGAAGATGCCATCTTGACGAGCTCGCTGAGGACATCCTTGCCTTCGGCTGCGATCATGTTACGGCGCTTTTCAGCGACAGAAGTAGGCTTCTTGAGTGGCTCAGCCAGCCATTCGTATTTATGTTGCTCAGATGTACGAGCCCGGCGGTTATCCTCGCGTAGATATCGAACTGCGGATTGCAGACTCTCGATATCTTTCTTGAGGGCATCCATCTCGCGAGCTGTGGCAACGGCTCGTTCTTGACCGGCCTTGGCTCCAGCAGCATCTGCGCCGTCAGCGTAAGCACGGCTATCACTGGCAATCTTCTTCCACTTGTCGCGTTCTGATTCAAGATTCTTGAGCTCACGATCTTGCTTCTCAATATCTTCCTTGAGGCTACCGATCTGCTGGCCTGAAGCCTCGAGCTCCTCTTGCAGTTTGGTAATGCGATCAATGTTAGCTTGGGCATCACGCATTCTGGATTCAAGTGTCTCGATCTTGAGGACAGCAGTACTGAGATGCTCATCGCGCTGGGCGATGGTACGACGAGCCTCACTGTGCTCCTCTTTGAGGCGACGCAGCTCCTCCTCTGCGTCAACGGGGATGGTCTTGAGAGCCTTGAGCTCTTGTGAACGCAGTCGCCAGGGCGCAGGAGTGACATCGAACTCCTGAACCTGATCCAGGTCGGTAGCAAGCGATACCAGGTCACTGATTTGTGTGGTGACGGCTCGTAACTTGGACAAATAAGTAGAGAACAGGTCCGACTCGCTTGAAGTGCTGACAGAGAGGACTGTCTTGTAAACAGCAGTTTGTACCTCTGCATAGGTGAAGGCTTCAGTGCGACCCTCGTCGGCCGTAAACAAGCTGTGGATGCCGAGACCAATTTGTCGTGCTAGATCGGCAAGTTCTTGCGTGGCCTCACAACATTGCTCAAACGCTTCGTTGGTGTCTGGCAGTAGAGACAGAGATCGCGTGCGCAAATCCTGGAGGGCGCGGACAGCCTTGGCAGCGATGACCTTTGTGCCTCGAGTATGAGTAACAACTGCCTCAGACTTCTTCGCGAAGTGCTGAGCCAGCTCATCCTCTTCACCCTCAGCGGGAACCACTCGTTGAACGAGGCCTCTCACGGTGGTAAAGGAGACGGCTGCGGAGTCGAGGTGGCTCTGCATGACCATGGCCTTCATGTGAAGATCATCGGCATAGTTGGCCAGGCTGTTAGAGATGTGCACCTCTCCCAAGTGAGAAAGAAGGGCAATGGTACGATGCAACTCGTCGGCACAGGTCTTCTCCTTCAGGTCGTCGCGGCGAAGACCGTCAATCCAGACGTTCAAGGCTCGCTCAACAGGCTCAAGCTCGTGCAGTGCGTTCTGGTATTTGGAGAACTGCTCGATGGTGCAGTGCGTCATGTCGTTGACGAAGCGATCGCACATGGTAGACACCCAGACGAGTTTATCTGAGGCATCACATCCAGCAAACACATCGTCCTCGTGTCCAGGATGAGGCTGTCCGTTGAGTCGTTCGCGGATGAAGCTGTTGAGGAGGTTCGCCTTGAAGGCCACCCGACGGAAGCGAAGCAGGGAGAGAACAGAATCCTGGTCCTCCTTGTAAGTGTCAGGGAGGAATAGCTTGACAATCTCCAGGTGTTGCTCCGCTTCCTGGGCGTCCAGTCGTCGAAGTTCAAGGTCAATGGTCTTGACTTGAGCCTTGGATGCTGAGATCTGAAGTTTCATGTTGAGATCCATCATGGCCCTGGATCGGTCGTTGAGTTTCTCTGACTCGCCTTCAGTCACAGCTTGTGAGGCCTTCATGTCGTCCAGGTCGCTCTGCAGACTTGTCACCAGCTCCCGGAAGCGTGAGAGGGTATATTCCATATCCTCTAGCGACTCTTCTTGCTGGGCAGCTCGTCGAGCCTGCTCAGCAATGACACTATCCTTGAAGTCGAGTTCTTCTTGCATCTCTTTTTCATTCTGCACGTGATTAATCTCGAGCTCGTCGTTGATCTCCTTCAGACTCTCAAGATCATCAATGACAGCCTTCAACTCTTCGATCTGCTCAGACATGCTCATGTTGCGTTCCGTCAAGTCTTCAATCATGTCTTCAGCGCCAAGCGCATTATCGAGTTGTTGACGTAGATCTTCCACGGCACTTTCTGACTGCTCGAGCTTCCCGCGGCACTTGGAGAATTCTTCCTTCATAGCGTTGAACTCTTTTACGTCTTCTTCGAGCCCTTTGATCTGACCTCTCAGTTCTTCCTCTGTGTCCTGAGTTATGTCGCGTAATCTCACAAGAGCTTCCCTTAATCGTTCGTTCGTCCGTTCCATCTGCAACCAGCCTGAAGTTGCTCGTTCTTCGGGGGCCATTCCTTTACTGTATTCTTCGTTCTCTTCCCGCAAAATCTCAACTTCCAATTCCATCTCTTCAGTTTTCTCCTTCAGGGCCTCCAGCTCGGCCTTCAGAACCTCCGCTGTTTCTTCCGCCATTTCTCGGTCGAGTGTTGCTAGTTCTAATATGCTGTCGTGCTCTGCCTGAAGCTCTTCGACGGAATTGAGTCGCATTTCCGCCTCTTTCAGCATCTTCTTTAGCTCTGTGTTTTCCTGCTGTTGCGGTTGGTATTTTTGTTGCAGCATTTGAATGACGCTCTCAAACTTGTCTCTCTCGCCCTGGACTTTGTCGAGTTGTTTCAATTTGTCTCGATCTTCGGTGCGTTTGCGCTCTAAAACCTTCAATTTGGCCTTGAGGTCTTCGATTTCTCTACTCGCTGCCGTACTTGCAGCAGGACGGGGTCCGGTGGTCGTAGATGAAGGTTTTCGTGCTGCAGGGGGTGTGGTTGTTCGCGATGA
Source organism: Fusarium pseudoanthophilum (assembly GCA_013395995.1). Taxonomy (NCBI): domain Eukaryota; kingdom Fungi; phylum Ascomycota; class Sordariomycetes; order Hypocreales; family Nectriaceae; genus Fusarium; species Fusarium pseudoanthophilum. Next base: position 39,019 of record JAAOAR010000038.1, on the reverse strand, counting down.
AGGGCCACCTGTGAGTTTCTCAAGCGCCTTTGTTCTGGCTTGAACAGGGCTTCTGGGCTGAGGTGAAAGAATGTCCCCATTATCCTTAATAGGGGAAGCAACGTCATCTCTGTCCGAGGAGCCTCTTCTTGCTTGTGAATCGACAGATGTCCGTCTGGCAGCTGAGCTTGGCCGTGATGCTGGCCGAGATGCTGGTCGTGGTGGTCCCCCCAAAGATATGCGGCTGGTCGTTGTCCTCGGCGCTGCGGATGCAGCTCTTGCTGTGCCTGACGAAGTAGATACCTGTCTTGTTCGAGCAGTTGGTGGCGGAGGTCCCATGGATGTTCGTGGTCCCCCAACTGATGGGCGCGACTTTGCTCCAACGGAAGGGGCGCGCGCGTTCGATGGTGTTCCTGTTCGGGATACAGTGGTGCTCGAAGCAGCACTCAATTGCTTTGTGGGAGATTTCGTGGGCGACTTGATCCGGGTCAGCATTCAACTCAACAACTGTACAACAGCACCTACTCTCGCAATGCTTGTCGGCCGAGACACTCTAGGTACTGGACTAGGACTGGGAGCATTGAGACTCTTTCTTCTACCCAAGCCTGCATCCCCTGCCGCGCTCGAGGCTCTACCTGAAGCGGGTGCGAAGCTGCTTGGTCTTGCGGCAGGCTTCCGAGCAGTCGGCTTTGGTGTAGGTGCTTGTGCGATAATCTTGGCCATCACAGGTTTGACAAACATGCCATAGCCCATGGGGCAATCGAAGTAACGCTCTCCCTGAACGCTTCCATCGTTTTTGCCCGTCTTTGTCTCCAGCTCAACGCCTATCCATTCTCCGACCTGAAAGTGAGTGGTGCCCACGAAACGGACGATGGCCTTGGAGCCATCGTTTAGTTGGACAGTCTGCCCAGGCTTGAAATCCGGCATTATAAGGTGTTGTCGAGATCGCAGGGCATCGTGTCGGCACCGCTAGTGCTTGAAGTGTTCTTGAACGGTGTCGAGGAGGGGAGTCGCCGGCCTTTTCTTTGTCTTTGTTGATGCTGGACTGTCTCCTGAGGCGCGTACAGTACTAATTAGACGGGAGGGGAGCTGTCTGGGTATAGTGCGTAGTGGAGCGGTACTTGAGTTAAGTCCCTAAGGTAGAGTCGGGGGCGCGTTTACCTCATGGACGGATAAATTACGATAGCGGCACCTCAGTCATTCCCGGCGTTTAGCGGCTAAGGTACGTACATTTGCTGCAGGGGTAAACTCAAACTCCACCGACTTACAGGGATTGGATCTCAAATACTAGCTTCATCTGCTGCTTCACTTACTTGTAAGACGTCAGGTGTACATATGCCGTACAAAGAGAATAGAAAGATGCTTATCTCTTTAAGCTATAATTAGCATTTGAGGCCATGTTCTTTGTTTGTTTAGTCTCCGGACTTGGCTCAGACGATGATCATCATTGGAAACAGATGTAAACAAACAAACAGACAGATCTGAGAGTATTGACGCCATGGACTCCGACTACTAAACTTTACATGTTTACTCCCATCCATTGACAGGAATGTGATATTAACAGAACCAACACATGTTTCCTCCAAATAAACAACCCCCATCATTTATGCGGTGCTGTAAGCTTTATCCTCAGATCCAGGTGTAGTCTTGACAATGTCCTTTTCACTATCCACTTCCAAAGAAAAGAGTATTATCATGTCTTGGTCACCTCAACGCCCCTTGTCGACTTTCTCTCTGAAGCTCCCTCCTCGTACCCATTCAATGACTTCAAAGACAATTCGTCGTTCAGTTGCATCATCCAAGTCTTTACCCACCGCAACACGGACAACCATGAGCCCCTTGAATGAATCGACCGTTCCGCACTTCGCGATCTCGTCCTCTAGACTTGGTTTCACGTAGATAACAAGGTCGGGATTGATGGTACCGCGCCAGAGGGTGGCCATCCACTGCCAATGGTCGATCGGTGCATAGGCGTCCGCAATGGGTATCGTACAGGCGAACGAGTCCGAAAGAGTGAGGCTGAATCCTTCCTTAATAAGGGCAACCGGTATCTTTGAACTACCGTTGTCATCCCGTGATGATCTGGAGGCGTTGTCCTCTTCAACAGAACCACGTCGTGAAATTGGTGAGTCCGAGTCCCTCTCCCGCTGTGAGCCACCCAGCGATTCGGTTTGGCTGGTGATGTGTTTTACCATCTCTCGTGACTTTTGGTGCCATTGTATCATCGTTTCAAAACATGATGCAAGGTTGGGGTTCGACTCTGAAGGTTCGTCGTTATCCTGGGGGCCAGTTTCGTTGCTTTTGGCCTCGTCTTCAGTCATCTGCCCCCAGGTCTTGAGCGCGATTTCGTTAGAGGTCGAAAGTGCTCGCTCAACCAGCAAGCCAACCTGCTTCAATATTCTCGGTTTTGGCCCCTCTACAGCAATGACAGCCCCCCTATTCTCGACTTTCTCGAGAGACAAGGTTCCAGAACCTAGAGAGCTGATCGGAGTGTGATTTATCTTAGAAAGCACAGATAGCTTTCGCGTGAACGGAATAGACATGACCATGGCCTCCACGCTTCTAGCTTGGGGATCTCGAGCATTCGATATTCCAAGTCCCGTAACTGGAGTCTGGAGCTGTCGAATATCAACATCTTGTGCACTCGTGGGAGACATGGCAGTTTGAGTCTGTAGTGGAGGAAGTCTGAGGGACTCGTCATCATAGGAAGGGTGCCGGCCTCGATGTTCCTGGCCAGACCAAGGCCCTCCTGCTGCTGGTCGAGGCGGGGGAGGCATCGGGCCTGATTTTGATCTAGTAAAGTAGGGCTCGGGCAGAGGCGTGACAGGGTACGGTCTCTGAGAAGCCGCTCCTAGTGACAAAGCCCGTCCCACTGTCCCTGGCGATGATATCGGGTGATAGCCGACAGCAGTGTTGTAGCGACGCCTCTTCATTTCTGGCGACTCGGGGCCGTATTCCTCTCCCTCTCGATAAGGAGAACGCTTGGAGGGCGGTTGCTGTCTCATAGCCAAATTACCAAAACTTGCACGACGAGTTGCCTCTGGATCACGCAAAGCCGGCGTGTATGGATACGGGGGAGCTCTGCCTTCACTTGCCGATGGTGTTGGGGGATAGGGTGTAGAGGGGGTTGAAGGGGTTGCAATGCACCGGAGGTTGCATTTTAAACATCTTCCAGATTCATCAGCGGAGACAGATCCTGATCGGAGGCCTTGCGACTTGTTACCACGTCGTGGCTGATAGCGATAGTCAGGATACTGTTGCTGATGGCGTTGCTTTTCTTCATCTGCCAGTGCTTTCCAGTTGTCTTTGACTTGTTGCGGCTCGTCCTTCCACTGTTCTCCAATGATCTTGGAGATGTCAGGGTTGGATAGGTTTGGGTTGCGAGCGACAACTTGTGCTTGATGATGCTGGCGATACAGTATGAAAGCTATTGTTGATGGTCAGTTATGATGCTGAATATACGTTGGAGGACGATTGTGCATAAATGTTGTCACTGTCCACAACTCCAAGCTTCACTATCATGGCCATCGAAATAGCATTCATATCAACAAAGAAATAAAGAATCGACTCACCATTTCTAGGTCGTGGGATCTTGGGCGCCGGAGTGCAGAGACAGATATCTCTTGTAGCTTCATTACTTGCCATACTGCTCGGCGTACTCAGTTTGAGTCTCTCAAGTCTACCATAGCTAGCGTCAGAAGTGTTGATGGGAGCGGCACGTTTTCTACCCAAGCCAGCAGTGCGAGGACTAGGAGAGTCTGGAGTGTCGGGGAGTGCACGAAAGGCTCGGGGCCTATCGTAGTCGTCAGAATCCATGGGGGAGTGGGCCGGGGTCATAGCCTGGGAGGGCGTAACCAAAGAGATGACCTGTGTCATTTTTGCTTGACTTTTCCTTCTGCTTTGCTTTGCTTTCCTTTCCTTTGGTTCCTCTGACGGGCAAGCGAACGGGAAGTGGTAGACCCTGTACCCTGGTCTCGGTGTCGTTGAGATTGAGGCCGAGAGATGAGCTGAGAAGACGCAACTTCTTGATGAGGTAGATATAGGAAGTAATAAAGTTAGAATCAATGGTGGTGTGCTATTATGGCCTTATCGCTCCTCAGAATAGGCTCTTCTCTTCCTTTTTCCCTTTCTTGACTGAAAGAAGATGGGATGATTCTCGCAGTGTTGGGCCACTGTCTGTCTGTGCAGGGCCGTGTCTTTGTGTGTTCAACGGTAGCCCATTCAGTAGCCTCCAAAGAACAATGAAACTGCTTGCTCCTGTAATGCCCGTCTCTTTCTTTCTTCTTTTCGCTTCCTTTCTTTCCGTTGGGGCCTAATGTGGGAAATTAGGCGTGGCTCATTATCGCCTCCGTCTTTGATCTCTTGTCTTGTCCTTCTCTTGTTTCTTTTATTAGATCCCCCAAAGTTCCCTTCTCTTCACTTATTTTCTTGTCACCTCAGCTTCTCAGCCTTTCTCTTGTCATCCAATGACACCCTCTTGTTCGTTGATAAACTCAGCTCAACTCTCCCACTGTGTTCTTTACCAATGCGCAAGATATATTAGCCGTTCTGCACCGGAGCCTGTTAAGAGTAAACAGCGGGGAATGCCCCTGCATGTCCCGGTTCTCTGCAGGTTTGGCTTAGAGCTTGGTCCTGCGTCTGCACATTAAACGTATGGGCCGGTCTGTCGGCAGTAACAGCTGCACTTCCGTGGCCACTCGACCACTAGGAAGCGTACGGCACCAGGAACAGGGAACAAGGTATTTGCCGCAGTCGGGTGCAGTCCCTAGTAGAGTAGGACGAAAGAGAACCGGGGTCTGTTAATTAGGTAGTTAAAACCTGAGGACAAGTGAGAGAATGATAGTGTGTGGGAATATGAGCGAATGTGATAGGACCCAGCGAAACAGGACGGGAAACAAGAAACGCTCACAAAGAGAACCACGACCCACGGACTCTGCCATGATATATCATCTTTTCTCCCTTTCCTCCCTGGTCCATCTTTTTGTCTCCCCATTCAGAGCGCGTCCACTCATTATGATGTGAATACCGATCCTCAACTGGTCCAAGCACAACACATTCTGACTCTAACAGTCTAACTAACCCCTTGTTGATTCCAGCCTCATCCAACAACGACAATGCAGTGTAATGTCGAGCCGGAATGTGGACTATGTCTAGTCTTAGTCTGGGGCTGGAATGTTTGGTAGTAGGGACTGAAACAAAGACAATGTCGTCTCCCAGATTGGCACAAGTTTATACGTAGCACGTGATGCATAAACTCGTCCAAGGGCGACTCTCTTTGAAAATCTAACCATATTTAGTTATGCGGACCAACTGTTCCCATCAAGGCTTGAGACGGCAGCTGAAATAAGATGAGGTCGGCTGGCACTGGTAACGCAGTATTGCTCCCTCTCTACCACCCAATTCCATCTGACCCAGTGTCTAGGGCTTGGATGCCGAAGCTGAAGTGGTTGCTGAATGATCAAAGAGCTTGTAGGAGGGTGCCACTTTGTTGTTTGGTCTAGATTTAGCTTAACATAATGGGAGCACAAGACAAGGGAGACACACACCTCCCACCTACGTTAGAGGCGAGCTAAAGTTAGACAGGGATTTGCAGATACCATTCTCTCTCACAGCTTGATATGGCCAATGGTGAATAGCCAGTGGCCAATCTGAGCCAGCCCGACGCCAATTCTCTGTAGTATTCCATGGTTCCCTATCAAGTACACAATAGCTAGAGGTCAGGTGTTTTCTTTCCTTATCAACCACGTAGCTCCTTTAAAAAGTAGTAATTATGACACGTCTTCCCTCGCACCCAGCGCCTTCTAGACTGAATTTCAATGCCCTCAGGCTCTGCAACCTCTCATTTTTTACGCGAGGTATCCTCGCCCGGCCTCGCTGCTGAGGAGGGCGGCACTTCGGCGAGCATCAAGGAACAGGTCCTCACACTCAGCAACGTCCTGAACGTCAATTTGCGAGCGGCCGTTGGCCTTGGCAAGAATGCTATTTCTTCAGTCAGCAACCGTGTCTCGGATTATTTTGCCAAAGGGTCTCCCCTCTCGCCACAGTGACTTACCTTGCAGGGGTCAATAGCTGCAGACAATACCGCAGGCTGATGCGGACACCGTGTTCCGAGATTTTGTCAATGGCAGCATCTGATACTGAGACGCCTTCGGTTGACGAGCGTATCCGCACGATGCGCTTGATTTCTTCCGCCTCGTAGGGCGTTGTAGGGATGATGAGCAAGCGTGTGAGGAAATCGGCAGGGATTCCGTGAGCCGCGACAATGTCGTCAGTGCCTCTGATGGTGCACATTCCCCGGTTGGAGGCCAAGACCACGATGGGGGAGATGGGCGATTCCAAGGCTCTGTTCAGGTAGGTGAAGCACTCCACATCGAGCATGTGTGCCTGTCAAACGTCATATCGGTTAGCCTCAGAGTTCCCGTCCCGCTATGATAGGGGGGATGGGATGTGTATTACCTCATCGATAAATAAAACGCCTGGCACAAGCTCAGCAACACCCTGGTCGATGTACTTGCTGACCACTTTGTTGATCTCTCCACGAAGTTTGTCTGTAATCTCCGTCATCTTGGGCTTCATTAGCTGGCCCATCATGCTCATAATATCCTGGCCGCCTTGAGGACGGGCATTGGCCACATCGAGGTCATGTAGCGTAACGTCTTGCACGATCTCCTTCTTCTTGTGTACCTCACCCTTGGGAATGGGTACGTACTCCTCCGCCTCCAGGTCGAATTCCGTGGCGTAGGCGTCTGATCGGCCAACTCGTTTGCAGGCACCCGTGTTCGCTTCGATATAGATCACGTCGCCGACCGTCACTCTCTCCTTCTGAATTGCTTCGTAGATGCTTGGGTCGAGGCGGAGCTTCTTCTGTCCCTTTGCGCTCTTGAGTCCAATCAAGAGTGTGCTGATGGTCTTGCCGTAGCCGCCTAACGGGTTCTCAGCCTCCTCAGGTGTGAGTTCTGTAACCTCTCCTTCGTACACCTCCTTCGTCTCTCGGACCTTGAGGCCAATGGCTCTTCGGAAGTTCTCCATCAGCATCTCGGTCTTCTTGACTTCAGTGGAGTAGATTTCGCTGCCAACGATGGGGCAAAAGGGAATCTTGGTTCCCAATTCTTGGCTGATGGCGAGCGCGAGAGCGGTCTTTCCGGTTCCAGGTCCTCCTGCCAACAGCACGCCTCGGCCAGCCATCTTCTGAGCCCGAATCAAGTCCACTACAACACCGCAGGACTAGCAACCGAATAAGTATTCGTAAGTCAATGTTTGATTCAATCGGTCCTTACCTCACGCGCGCCGACTTGACCGACAAATCCGGCGGCTTGCTTCTCTGCATATCCATCTGATTTCAAGCCCAAGCCCTTGATATGAGTATGGGCAGCTGTGCGATTGTCTCGCTTGTTACCCTTCACCTCGCTGATCTGGACCATGGTGTCGGCGGGTGTCGAATATGCCGACAGTTATTATTTTCGATTACGGGTTTATCGGTGCGTGTCTTCGATTCGTGTAGTGGGACAATTCGTGATGTGATGATCGAGTTGATGGTTTGTTTTTTGCTGTCGCAGAAGCTTCTAAATATTTGCGACTGAAGCTGAGCCAACGAGCTGCTCCATGGATACCAGGCGCGTTCAGGCGCTATGACGGTCACGTGCATATTCAGGCCTACCCTGTAGCTAGTAATTTGCATTGTCACTCGAACTGGATATAACACCGCGATTTATTTATACTAGGTACTCATCAAATACATGTCTATCAATGAATAGAAACACATTTCGAAGCTTTAACGGCGTGCTATGGATAAGGTGAGGCGAGTCTAAATAGTTTCAATTAGGTTTTCCCGTTGCACGACAATGTCAAGTCAGTGGGGATAGGTTCATTGAAGTCAGCTGAAATATACAGCTCTTTGTAAAAGAAATGCATTTAGACATGCCTATGGCTACTGTTCAGCTTCAAACCTTCATCTCTGATAATAAACATAAAACTTTTGAGCTTGACGTTGACCCCGTGTCCTTTACCTCAGACATCTAAATATGAATAAGCACGTGGGTTGCGTGGATGGTTCTCATGATGAGACTCTGTGTCCGAGAGAGTTACAACGGCCCTGGAGCTTTTGAATGAATGAAAAATAGTAAAGTATATATTTTACGAAGGACTCAAAGTAAGTGCGTATGCTTGTGACGTAGGCATAAAATTTAAATATTATTTGTCTGCCTGATCATACATAGTTGAAATCAAAACGTATCCTGCATGTTAACATAAAGTCCCGAACTAGAGATTTCATGAGGTCGTTCAGGGTAAGCATGCATGCACCTCCACGTAATCTGTCAGGGACAGCTACCGCGACGCCCCACTAAGCTACATGTGAAGTACCTGGAAGAAGGCTAATTTACGGCTGCATAGGAGGTATTTATGAGAACCGGGCTCTGTAAATGGTAGCGGGACACTTTTGAAGGTGACGCCCCCCCAGAGGACGCTTGGCAATAGCGTAGGCTACGACAATACAAATGATACAGTCTTGAAATGATCTGTCCCCTTGTGAGCCAAGACACGAGTCACCATTTCCCAGCAAACACCAAGTGTACCAAACGAAACGCAATTTGGCCTCTATTCGATTGCTGCTAGCATTCACCAACAACAAGTTCGCCGGACGGACATTCAACGCGTAGATCCCTTTGCGACTACGACCCTGAAATGCGATTCAGATAAGAGCTCCTAAAGATTCGACGGCCTCCAACAGTATACAACCGAAAGAACAAAGACGAACACCGAATTCCCCGACAAGGAACACGAGGGAGAAAAGTCTTACAACCAGAAAAGTACGACTACGAAAAGAATCGTAAACGTCCTCATATCACCGCCGCAGCATGTCTGAGCAGCACCGCTAGCTCCCATCCTCCATTCTTCACCTTTAGCACAGCACCTTTTCTATTCCTCCTCATCGTCAGGAGCTTAGCCAGGGATGCCGCCCTCACCACGATATCGAGCTTCCGACCCACCCGACTCTCCCGCGAATGACTCCGATTCCGACCTTGATCTAGATATTCAGGAGCTCGACCCAATATCAACTACTCCAGCTCCAAGGGACAGCGAGCGCCCTTCAACCGAGCCACAGACATCGCGAATAGCACTGCGAAACTTGCGCATGGGTGGAGTGCGGCGAGCTGGAAAGAGGAATCGCGGGTATGGCGACCTCGGCCAGGACAGGGACGGAAACGATGAGCATTCTCAGGCATTATTAGGGGAACATAACAGCAGTGCGTCTCGATGGTCGGAAGGAAGCGGCTACAATGAGGACGATCAACCACTGCTAGGGGGCCAGCCTTCGCAAGGCCGAAAGTCCATGAACTCGGATCGAGTATCTTCACGGTTACGACTCCCTAGTTTCATGTCGGGCTCGAAGAAACCAGAACCGAGCGATGCGGAGGACCAAGAAGACGACGACCCATCCTCCTCTCGACATGTGGCTGTGGGATCGACTCAACCTGTGCGGTTTCCAAATAACATCATTTCAAATGCCAAGTACACAGCCTTGACATTCCTCCCCATCACCCTCTATAACGAATTCTCTTTCTTCTTCAACATGTACTTCCTTCTCGTGGCACTGTCGCAGGCGATACCCGCCCTGAGAATTGGCTACTTGTTAACGTACATTGCACCATTGGCGTTTGTACTCTGTATTACCATGGGAAAGGAGGCATTCGATGATATTGCCAGACGGAGAAGAGACACTGAAGCGAATTCAGAAGAGTACAATATTCTGGTTTTCCAGGATGCCGACTCTAATCTTGCCCCTGTACGCCAACGAAAACTGCTCAAGTCTGAAGTATTACAGAAACACTCCAGGAAGAAGTCAAAAGGGGCTCGAGAGAATTTGTCAGACATTCTGGAGGAAGACGATGTCGAGGCACCCCCGCCATCCTCACGAGTTGTCGAAGTCAGCCGCAAGTCAAAAGACTTGAAAGTTGGTGATGTTCTCAAACTTACAAAGGGTCAACGTGTACCTGCAGATGTTGTCATATTGAAATGCTTCACTTCCGAGGCACCAGCCCCGGCACCGATTCCTGAAGAACCAGCTGATGAGGATACCTTGTTGGCGTTCGACGGCGAAGAGCCTCAAGCAAAGGGCAAGCAACCCGCAGAAGCGGCACCAGAGCAAGAGACTGAAAGCGGACCAGGAGGGGAGACTTTCATCAGGACCGATCAGTTGGATGGTGAGACGGATTGGAAGCTCAGGCTTGCTTCACCGCTTACACAAAATTTACCGACGGAGGAGTTTGTTCGTCTGCGCGTGACAGGTGGAAAGCCAGACAGGAAGGTAAACGAGTTTCTGGGCACAGTCGAGCTTGTGGAATCTCGAAAGGATGCATTGGCGCACCATGCGACAGTACAAGACTCTGACGCTTCCCACACGGCTGCTCTGTCAATAGATAACACAGCATGGGCCAATACTGTGATCGCCTCCCAAGCCACGACCCTGGCCGTCATCATGTACACAGGTCCCCAGACGCGATCTGCTCTATCAACAGCCCCCTCCCGTTCCAAGACCGGCCTGCTCGAATACGAGATCAACTCTTTGACTAAGATCTTGTGCGCGTTGACATTGGCTCTTTCCATCATCCTTGTCGCGCTCGAGGGTTTCGGAAACACCAAGGACAATGTGTGGTACGTCAAGATTATGCGATTTTTGGTTTTGTTCTCTACCATTGTCCCCATCAGTCTGCGTGTGAACTTGGACATGGGCAAGAGCGCATATTCCTGGTTTATCCAACGCGATCCTGGCATGCCTGGAGCAGTTGTTCGAACAAGTACTATACCTGAAGATCTCGGCCGAATCGAATACCTGCTCAGCGACAAAACTGGTACACTAACCCAAAATGAGATGGAAATGAAGAAGATTCATGTTGGTACTGTGTCTTATGCCAACGAGGCAATGGACGAAGTGTCAACATATGTTAAACAGGGCTTCTACATCCCGCCATCCGCAGACGCTGCTGCCCAGAACATGCTTATCACTCCGTCATCCACATATTCTAGCACTACAACTATGGGCACGACACGTACAAGACGAGAGATTGGCACGCGAGTTCGAGATGTAGTTCTGGCACTCGCCCTTTGCCATAATGTTACACCTACTGTTGACATTGAGGATGGCAAAGAGGTTACTGGATATCAAGCATCGTCACCCGACGAGATCGCCATCGTCAAGTGGACGGAATCAGTCGGGCTGAGACTTGTGTACCGAGATCGCAAGAGCATGGTATTGGAATACACGAACAGTAAGAGACCGGTGGTGCGCGTGCGAATCCTTGACGTTTTCCCTTTTACTTCCGAAGGTAAACGAATGGGTATCATCGTTCACTTCCATGAAGACGTCAAGGTGAAGAACCCGAGTCTGTCTACTGGCGAGATCTGGTTCTTCCAGAAGGGTGCTGATACAGTCATGAGCTCCATCGTTGCAGCGAACGATTGGCTTGACGAGGAGACCGCCAATATGGCGCGAGAAGGCTTACGTACGCTGGTCGTTGGTCGCAAGAAGCTCTCATACGATCAGTACAAGGAGTTCTCGGCTCGCTATCAAGAAGCCTCGCTTTCGATCAGTGGGCGTGATGCTGGCATGCAGCGGGTGGTCTCGCACTACCTGGAACACGATCTGGAACTAATTGGCGTGACCGGCGTCGAGGATAAGCTGCAGAAGGACGTGAAACCCTCTCTAGAGCTCCTCCGCAATGCCGGTATCAAGATTTGGATGTTGACTGGTGACAAGGTCGAAACAGCCAGATGTGTTGCTGTCAGCTCCAAACTGGTGGCTCGTGGTCAGTACATCTATACAGTTTCCAAGCTCAAGAAGAAGGATAACGCCCAAGAACATCTTGACTTTCTCCGGAGCAAGACAGATGCTTGTCTCTTGGTAGATGGCGAGAGTCTGGCTCTCTTTCTGACACACTTCCGTCTTGAGTTTATCTCCATCGCCGTCCAGCTGCCCACGGTTGTTGCTTGCCGCTGTTCGCCAAACCAAAAAGCCGAAGTTGCCAAACTCATCCGCGAGTACACTAAAAAGCGCGTATGCTGTATCGGCGATGGTGGCAACGATGTCTCAATGATCCAAGCTGCTGATGTTGGTGTCGGCATTGTTGGCAAGGAAGGTCGACAGGCTAGTTTGGCGGCAGACTTTTCTATCGAGCAGTTCTGTCATCTTGTCAAGCTATTGGTCTGGCATGGTCGTAACAGCTACAAGCGAAGTGCTAAGCTCGCGCAGTTTGTTATCCACCGCGGTTTGATCATTGCTGTGTGTCAGACTATGTATAGTATTGCTATCAAGTTTGAGCCTGAGGGTCTATACAAGGTAAGCCGTGGGCTTGATTTCTCTGTTCTTGACAACTAATGATTGTAGGATTGGCTGCTTGTCGGCTATGCTACTGTATATACCGCAGCCCCTGTGCTGTCACTTGTGTTAGACAAAGACGTGGACGAGAACCTTGCCAACCTTTACCCCGAGCTCTATAAGGAACTTACTTCTGGGCGATCTCTATCGTACAGAACTTTCTTCGTCTGGGTCTTCGTATCCATCTACCAAGGCGGCATGATTCAGGGCTTGTCACAGATCCTCACTGAAGTCGACGGGCCCAAGATGGTTGCTGTCAGCTATACCGTTCTAGTGCTCAACGAGCTTCTCATGGTGGCCATTGAGATTACTACATGGCATCCCATTATGATCATCAGTATCATCGGCACTTTCGTCTTGTATATCGGCTCTATACCTTTCCTGGGCGGATACTTTGACCTTCAGTTCTTGATAACATGGTAAGTCACCCTTCATTTGTCGAGTCATGTTTACTAACTTCTGCTCAGGGGATTCGTCTGGCGTGTACTAGCCATTGGTGCTGTTTCACTGATCCCGCCATACGCGGGCAAGTTGATTAGGAGGACAATGAAGCCTCCGTCGTATAGGAAGGTTCAGAGCCACTAGAGTAAATGCCATGGGGTTGGAGTTTAGTGTTGGCGTTGGGTTATCACGTAGAAGGCACCATTGTTACATAGTATCACATGTTTTATTTGTACACAATAACTAGATGATGTCTACGCCTCTTTATGAGTGCTTTGAACTATAATACATTATATGAAACCTTCTTTACAGTGATTTTACATCTTGAGGACTAGCCAATCTCTTGCCAGGAGAGGGTTCTGTTTTTGCAGATAACCAGCTACACCAGATATCGGACCCTGAGTCTGCTGGCCACCTAACCATATCTTGGGCCCGGCATAGTACTCAATGAAACCATCGGGGCCAGAGACGATAAACAAGTTTTTCCCGGGAGTGGTGCCTTCAGAAGGCTTGCACACACAACCAGGCCCTTCAGTGAGGGCGAATTCGGAGGCGTGTACATGCATTGCTTGATCGTGGAATCGACAGCCTGCATTAAATGAAGCAACCGTTGCTGGCGATGCTGCAATAGCATTGCTGATATCCCTATCCTGGAAGCGAGTTCCCTCCTCGTCGACAACGACCTGGATCCTTAGACGATCACCATAGGTCATCTTGAGGTCTTGTAAGCGCTTTGTGACGGGGCTAGGGCTCTCGACGTCAATTCCTAATGGAGTAGGTTTCTTTTCTTGCCAAAACTTCCACGATGATTGCCGAGGAGGAGCACTTTTTTGAACCTCTTCTCTCTTCCTCACAGCCCAGAGAAGGTCAACGCTTGACTTTTCGTTCGCTTCCAAGACAGCCTTCGCTGCTTGTATACCAGGCACTACGCCTGTACCGCCGGCAAGGAAGAAAAGGCGAGACTGCTCACCCAGCCGCTCTGCTAGTTCAAAGCCAACGTGTGGACCACGTAGGAAAACATCTTCTCCAACCTGTCTTCGACCTAGATAGTTGGACATCTCACCGTCGCCAACAGTGCGGATATAAAACCGGAGCGATCCATCTGTAGGATCCTCTGTAGACAGCGGGGGGAGGGGCGTATAATGTCGAGAAATTTGCACCTCGGGTTGTTTGAACTCCACAGACCAGAGAGGATACCTCCAGCGGTTATCTGAGGGGTCCAGGTATGGTAGAGAAGGGTTTGGTGTGTGTGGGACTGCGGTGATGACGAATGAGGTTGGTGAGATGGCCTCGCGAGCTGTGATGCCGTAGGGAACAAATGTTATCTCGTTGAGAGTGTTGGGTCGAGACGGCGGCGTGAGTAGGTAGTAGCCACCACTGGCAAGGATTATTCCGACGACTATTAGAGAGGGAAATATTCGTGATTGAAGAGGTGTAGAAAAGTCTGGTTTTTGAGGAGCGTGTTGCAAAGGTTGTGATGAGGTCGTGAGGTTCCGAGATGAGATTCTTGGAGGCTGTGCCTTAGCTATTGACAAACGGCTCCGGAAATGACCACATTTTGTGAAAACCAGTCGGTGCTGGGTGATAGACCGCAATGAGCTTGTGAATATCCTTGACGTGGCTCTCATCATATCGGTTGGTGATGAGTATATCAGTTTTGATCCCGGATTTTTCAGTCGTCTTATTGAGCTTTCATGTCTAGGATGAAATCACTTGATTTCAAAACAGACTAGATACGTCGGATGTGCTCAAACTTTGGAGTTGGTCTTCACGATCCCGTACTTTTCAGTATCTTCAGAGTTCCTTGCGCTCATGGTCACCAAAAATTGAAGCTGGAATTACTAGATCAAGGTCACGTGAATCACTTGAATCGCCTCAACATGTATACATGGCCGTCATGATTGAATACGACCCATGAATACGTAGCGCGTGGTAATGACTTAGAAGTTGTATATTTCTATTGGAGAGTTTTTGTTCATGTCTCGAATCCGGGGTATCTAACCGTCTATCAATACATATAAATATCTTACATCCTCAACATCTTGTGCTCAGCATCAATACCTCCTCTAAACATATCCGCAACGACATTTCCCTTTAGAATAGTCTCTTTTACAATACCCTCCACATTCTTTGGATCAACTCTTCCGTACCAAATTCCGCATCCAGCCAAAGGATGAGGCGCATCGCCCATCTTCATGTCTGGAGGCAGATAAATGATGACGTTGCCAGCAAACTTATGTCCTCCGATATGGCTGATCAATCCAACTCTAGCTGTAGTCTTGCCTTCACCTGTTTCTCCCTGTATTCTTTGTTTGTCGCCGAGATCTACTTGCACGGGCCCATGCAAGACGTCGAAACCCTCCATCTCCAACTTGTCCTCAAACTCAGTTTGCAGAACAGGTGCCATGATACCACATCTCGCATCACGTCCTGTATGTCCACATATCAAGACCAAAACATCGCGGACATCTTGAACGCCTGGTAGTAGTCCCTGATACCCTTCTTTACGGGTCAAGCGATCCCGGTGTATAGGTGAGAGACCTTCATGTGCTGGGTGAAGCTTCTTAGGGAGAAGAAACCCTTTAGCCAGTGCTTCTACACTATCAAACGACACCCGCGGTAGGAAAGGGACGTATTTGAAGCTTGGGACCAAATATACAGATGTGGTCTGAACTTCAGGACGCGGTGAAACAGAGCTCGGAAACGATGAGTTGAGAACAGAAATATTATGAAAAGGCTATATTGATCAGTAAGATAATCCGTATATAACAAGAGAGCACAAACATCGCTATAAGTCCCTCCACGTCCAAACAATTCTTTCAGATCTGCAGCGAGGCAATCGCCGCCATTATCATCTTCTATTCTCGATGGCCAATCTGCATTTCCTGTACAAACTAGCACATGCTCTGCATACCCAGCAATTGCGCCTTTGAGAGGCCCCTCACGGTCCAGAGGAAGATCCTCTGGCATAGCAGGAGTAGCCGCGCATCCGCATGTCGGCTCTGGACATGTTGCGACAGTCTGAAAGGGCGGAGGGGGCGGAGGTCGAGTTTGCCGTGTCTGTTGAGCAAAAGTTCGCCTGGATGTTGATGATAAGCTGAAGAGACAGCGTCTTGTCAAGTTTATTGATGGTCGTAGAGACATGGTAGAATGTGAGATCCAATTATGGTCTTGACTTTTGAACGAGACCTCGCTTTTATTTTAGTGACGCCTCCAATAACCCGAATATCACGGCCCGGTGTTTTGCAATAGACAAACTACATCATCATTTTCGCCTCGGTCTCCGAGATTCATATAAAATCCCCCACTTTCCGATCGAGTCGGCCCCCCACGTGTCGAAGCCGAATCATTAAAAGACAATTGCTAATATCAACGAGATCACGAATCAACGACCCTTAGGGAATATGTAGTTGAATATGCTGTCTTACGCGATGTATAATGAAACTCGAAGCCAACCGGCTAAAACCTCCAACTCCCATCACCCGTTTCCAAATGCTACATACAATCTATCCAATAACGCAACTCCACAATGCAAGCTACAATATGCAACGGATCCTCGACTAACACACGGGTATAGCAAGCCTTGCGGCCGTCAAACCTCTCAAGCTCATGCTCACACGCCTATACACCAACTATACGTGAGTCAAAGACTCAAAAGCCAACCATTGTTCCCTTCTCATCACAGTATCCTGGATGCTTAGGTTCCGCAGTGGCCCAACTCATCGCAGTCAGTGTGGTAGCGTACGCCATTGCGATAAATCCAAAGATACAGAGCAGGATGTCGGCCACCTTCCAAAACTTCGTGCGGGCAATCGCCTTGTAATGAAGCATAGGCTAGAAGAAACAGTCAGTATTACACATGGAATCTTTTGACATTTTCAACTTACAGGGTAGATAAAGACAAGTGGAATGCAGGCAAAGTTACCAACGAGAGCAACAAACTTGTCTAGATGGTCGGCACCGAGCCAAGCAATGGCTGCACAAAGCATCACCACGAAGAAACGGAAGACGTTCTTCTGCCACTTGACCCAAGGGTTATACTTGCCACTGCGAGTGAAGAGCTCTGTTTCAGCGATACGAATGGCAGGGAAGATTTGCAATGGTGTAGAAAGTAAAATCGCAACAGAGTACAAGAACTGAACTCCGTTGACCATCTTGTTGTCCTGAGGCAAATTGAGCAAGACAACAGTTTCAGTGTGAGAACCATAGGCAGCATAAGAGATGGCTCCCATGCCAATAAAGAGGACTGTGATGATAATCATAACGATAAGAAGAACCCGAGGAAACTTTTGAGGGTGTCTCATCGACTCCTGAACGGGAATAATGAGGCCAATGCCTTCGAAGGTGAAAATCGCAGTTCCGATAAACAAGGTCCAGTCCTTCTTGTTGAACATGATGATATCGGAGATACCGTTGGCGTTGAGAGTCAGAATATCGTAGTACAGGAGGTAAGCCAGACCAATTAGAATAAAGGCATCCGCGACCAGCGCAGTAAACGCTAGCTTTCCAATATCTCGTAGAAGAGCAAATGGCAGGAAGATGAGCATCTGGATGAGAATGAGCCATTGGATACTGATCGAGGACTTGCAGTCGGAAACAGCCCTGACAAAGGCCTGCAAATTGGCGGCAGTGAATACGGTGTAAGCGGCAACGAAACCGATCTGGCTAATGACAATAGAGGCCAAAATAAGGGTGCGCATATGCTTTCCGTAGAGTGCACCTCCCAAATCACCAAAAGAGCCTCCAACCTTGAGCTGCGTTTGTACGAGAAGCACGAAGCAATAATAGCTCAGAGCGGCAACGCCAAAGAGAATCAGGTTGCTGAAGAGCATGCCTCCGTTGAGATAGGCTCGAGGAAGGAAGAGGACACCGGTACCGACAAAGGACTTGAGAAGCAGCAAGGCCGCGTTCATGGGACTGTTGTTTCCAGTGCCACCGCGGACCTTGCGCTTGCGTCTGCGTCTTGAAGGTGTCAACAAGGCGCTGTCCTCCATAGGCTCCCGCTCGTCGTCCGAGTTGTATTCGTCTGTGTCTTCTCCGGATGAGAAGTACTCGTTCGGTCCCAAGTCTTCGTCATCCTCCTCCAGTTCCTCACCAGCGAAGTGGCCATAAATCGTCAAGAATTCGAGGAAGCTCGAGGTAAACAATCTCTGCTGGCCCGGTGCAGGAGAGGCGTGGCCATCCTCAGGATGACCTTGAGGACCAGGGCTTTGGACGCTACGACGGAGATGGTTTCTTCGGAAGCCACCGGGCACCTTTATCGAGTTGATGTCAAGTACCTCGGCCTCGGGTTCAGGCCGTCCCAAATCGAAACTCTTGCTGCGGTTGTACTTTGCTCTCGCTTCTGCCTGTTCGGTCCACTTGTAGATACCTCGAGTCACATCACCTCCCTGCAACTTCAGGCTGGAGAACTCGTCCTCGCCCAGTCCGGCACCGCCGATTTCGGCTGGTTGCTTGCCCTTCGAATTACCTTGAATCGATGACTCTTCTGAGCCTGGATTCTCATCCGAGGGTTGGACTAGATGACGCTTGACAATCTCAGGATCCTCGTAAGGTGCACTGGTGCCCAGTGCATTTTGTGACCGTGAATTGAAAGAGCCATAGTTGGTCGGTGTCCCCGAATTTCGACCGCCGAGCAGAGGAGACTGTGAGCGAATCGGGGGAGTAGCAACACGAGCTGCGGGAGTGCCATGTCGGGGGGGAGACTGGCCTAGAGAATTGGAGAGTGCAGCGGCGAGAGCAGATACACCAGGCCCTTGGGCGCTAGTCCCGCTTCCAGGCAACTGGGACAAATCCTCGAGATTCTCGGCACGTGGAGCTGCATCAGGTCGTGGCGAGCCTCCTCTGGGAGGTGTAGTTCCAAGTAGTTGTGACGGGATGGGAGAAGCAAGACGCGCTGTCAAATCAGCTCGAGGGACCGAAGCGGAAATCGATCGAGGTCGGAAGCTCGAGGGCGAAGCAGACCGAGGGGGCTGTTCAGAGGGGATTCTCGAAGGAGAAGCCATTTTTCAATCCGATTGAAGGTGTGACAAGCCTTATCGCATAGTCTGTGAGCGGTGTTGACAGCAGTTTTGAGTCGCGAACAGCGGTAATGACGCAGCAGGCAGATGGATGGATGACTGGCGGGATGCCCAGCAACACTGATAAGACAGTCGGAGAACCAAAGAAGTCAACAAAAAGAATGACGACAAAGAATGACGACCAAAAACAGTATCGGGAACAAAGGTTATATGGATATGTCACGCTTGGTCGGGTGACAGAGTCAATTGAGAGGTATCGGAATTTCTTGTTGGAGTGAAGAGGAAGCGTGAGATAAGGGCTTAGCCAAGCCGTAGCATTGGATACAGGCGAAGGCTAAGGCTAAGGCTAAGACTACAGGCTCCAGACTGCCTATGCCCAGGCTGGTAGTTGCCCTGAACGGTGAAGCTCAGACGCAGCCCGGGCAGGGAAGCCCAGTCTCTGGGGTCTGGTGACCTACTGAGTTAAGGGCAGCTGCCGAGCCAAGCTAGGCTAATAGTGGAGGTATTGGTTGAAGACTCCACGCGTTGAAAGGGTAAATACTTTGCAATAATGATAGCTACAGCTTTACGGAGAGGTGCCTCGTAAATTATTTATATTAACGCATAAATAACATGGTAAAGTGTTTGTACCAAGTATCCAGCTTATATAAGCTGTGATGAGTGTCTAATCACTCATCCCGAGTCTGAACTGGATGTCATATCATGGCTTCCATGTCTACCGCCGTCGAGTATTCTAGGTATGGACTCATCCAGAGCCAGCGGATATCGGCAAGTAAATGGAAATGTTTTGAAAGGCAATCCAACCGTTTGCCTGCAACCTTATCTCTAGGGTTGCACTGGACCTACCAAATCGGGGGTTGTAATATTGGCCGAGTCAAATACCTTGAGAGGTTGATGAGTAACGTTTCAGAAGGATTTGTTTACGAGTGTTGATCTCTTCTTATCCGCATATATTTTACTGCGGCACAACATGCCTATCATGGCCACTAATTTCGATACCAGTTGTTCTCTGTTCAGAGTATCTGCAGTGAAGCCACGTCTCTGGAAACACTGAACCAAACCTAACCTCAAATTATATCAACCTTATTACCTACACGAATCTGTTCAATCTTGGCTGTGCGGCCCCACAAGAATAATCGATGTGCATTACCCGTCACTTGGTGCGATGAAGCGGGCACGTTTATGCTGTCACGCTCAGTGGGGGCGTCACGACCCTTAGGAGCCGGGTCAGATGAATGAGGCGCATGTCGACATGTGAATAGATATTTCTATATATCTCACTTCAGAGATCTCGATCTTTCTGGTCTTGTTTTTTGTGTTTTACTCTGTAGCATCAGGCCTCGTCTTTTCTCTCTGGCCATGTCGTGAATACCTACTACCTAGGTAGCATTCAAAACCTCGGCAACAAAAGCACCGACAGAAGCTTGAATTTCAGAGTGGATTTCCTCTGCATGGCCTACGTCATTTGGTAGCACCTACAGCGCCTATCGCGATACGAAGCTGCACCTTGTGGTTCCCGTCATTATGAGCTCCAGCATAAGAAGCCACGCCAGCTTCCGGGAGCAAGAAACTTCGGGACCTTGACCCTGGCTGATAAAAAAGACTTTGGTAAGTTCTCATAAGCCTAAGGTATGCAGGGCTTTTAGATACTAGTTAATTCTGTCACTTAGGATCAAAGTCTCAAGTTTGTCACTTCCACATGCCAGGTCTTGCACATGATCCGACTTCCCCACAGACAGAGTCATAAAGACGACTATCACTGTCATCCATGATATCTTGAGCTCCAGAGAGATAGCTCTGAGCGACACTACTGGATTCTACTGGCCTCTAACCGCTGAAAAATGCATGTTTTAGCGGGGAATGTCTAGTACCCGTGGACCCTTGAAACCACTCCAAACACCATAGTCCCCTGCTGACCCTGTCTAACGTTTGTTCCCCAAACTTCCATACCTTTCCTGCTGTAACTGCGATGGAGGCCCAAGAATGCCCTCCCTTGAGGCTGTCGTGGCGTCCTTGATTGGTGATGATCTCTAATAATTAAACCAACATGGACGTTTTTGCCCGGATTGCCGAACAACTGTCCTTGTATATTATCCACTCACAACCACACTAACCACGGGCACCCAAATAGTCTATGCAACACGCGGGAGACTTCAGCTTGGAATTCTCTTGGCAAGCATAGGATTGACGACCGATTACCCAATTGCTGAGTGGTCCTTGAGCAATAGAATACACCATAACCTCATTACTTCTCGGGCCTCTCCCCTCTTTCAAAAGCCTCATTCTTCTGTGCTTTGTTCCACCGCGGTTCTTCACCGTCTCATACTTGCTCATGTGGGCCAGTGCTCGCTACTACTGACTGAACCCCTCGTCTGGCCGACGACTGACTGACTGACTGACTGAATGCCCGACTTTGCTCTCTGGACTTCATCATGACAACACCTCAACAGTCAGATCTCAAGAGAGTTGACAATGGGGGAGAACGACATCGAAATAGCATAGCCGAGTCCCATGGCGCACGAGGATCGGTATCAGTCGCCATGGAGCCACGGCACAACAAGTTGGGCAGCATCTCGGGTGTCTACATCCCTGTTTTTCTCAATATCATGAGTATTCTCATGTTTTTGCGATTCGGTCAAATAATTGGGAAAGTCGGTTTCGTGGGTATCCTCGGTAAGCTTTTCTCGCATACGAGGCCTTTCATAAATCTTAACAAAGACTCCAGGACTTCTTGTCACAGCTTACTCCATTGACTTATTGACGACGCTTTCTCTATCGGCCATCGCATCCAATGGAGAAGTCAAGGGCGGTGGTGCATACTACCTTATCTCACGCTCTCTTGGACCCGAGTTTGGCGGTTCCATCGGAATCCTCTTCTATCTTGCTCAAGTTCTCAATGCAAGCATGAACGTTGTTGGTCTTATTGACTGTGTTAGACTGAATCTCGGCGCGGCTTTCCCCTCAGGTTACTGGACTGGCTATGGCCTCCAAACAGCTGCCCTGCTGCTTTGTACTGGTCTTTGTTTTTTGGGATCAGCAACTTTTTCGAGGGCCTCCAATGCTTTGCTTGCTATCCTGAGCTTGGCCATTGTCAGCATCCCAGTCTCTGCTATCTTCAAGGCTCCCTTCCATGATAGGGATCTCGGGATTCATTTCACCGGACCCAGTCTTGATACCCTGACCGACAACTTCCTTCCTCACAGCGGCCCCCATTTCAAAGGCCTTGAAACGTTTCGTGATCTGTTTGGCATTCTCTTCCCGTACGACCCTCATGCCAACCTGTGTGTGTATAACAAGCTCGTACTGACAACAAGACAGTGCAACCTCGGGGATCTTCGCGGGTGCGTCCATGTCTGGAGACCTAAAAGACCCAAGCAGATCGATTCCTCATGGAACGCTCTGGGCAATGTTGACAACGTTTATCATTTACTTTGTCGTAATCCTTTCACTGGCTGCGAGCACAACTCACACATCTTTCCTGGCCAACGACAATGTCATCCCTCTCATCAACCTCTCCCAACCTGTCATCCTCGCTGGTGAATGTGCAGTCACCTTCTTCTCCGCTCTTATGGGCCTGATCGGTGCCTCCAAGCTATTCCAAGCTTTTGCAAGGGATAAGCTTCTTCCAGGCCTCGGCTTCTTCAGCAAGGGCACGAAACACGGTGACGAGCCGATTTACGCTTTGCTTCTGACCTATGTCATTGCGCAATTGGCTCTCTTCGCCGATCTCAACCAGATCGCTACCTTTATCTCTATGGGATATCAGATGACTTTCTTCGTCATGAATTTGGCTTGCTTCCTTCTCAAAGTCGGGTCAGCCCCTAACTTCAGGCCAAGCTTCAAGTTCTTCACCTGGCAGACTGCTTTCCTTGCCGGCATCTTGTCAGGCTTTGCTATGTTCTTCATCGATGAGACCTATGCTGCTATTGCTATCACAGTTCTTGTGTTGCTATTCCTCCTCATTCATTACCTCAGCCCTCCCAAGCACTGGGGCGATGTCAGCCAAAACTTGATCTATCATCAAGTAAGGAAGTATTTGCTACGCCTGAGACCAGAACACATCAAATTCTGGAGACCGCATATCATATTACTTATCAACAACCCTCGCAGACAGACCAGATTAATCCAATTTTGTAATGCACTCAAAAAGGGGTCGCTTTACATCCTTGGCCATGTCATCGTGACCGACGACTTCAACTCAGGGGTTCATGAAGCTCGGCTTCAACAACATGCCTGGACAAAATACATCAACGAGTACTCCAAGATCAAGGCTTTTGTGCAGCTAACAATGTCCCCCACCATCACTTGGGGTATCCGCAATCTGATACTATCAGCCGGCCTTGGTGGAATGCGTCCCAACATTGCTGTGCTTGGGTTTTACAACATGGAGGAACTGCGAAAATCGAATCCGAAGCTATGCGTACCTGATGTTCCCGTATCTTTGTCTAGTCAAATGCGACGGCCCGCTAGGTCAAATGGCAAAGCTCCCGAAAGACCTCGGAGGCGACGGGGTGACACGTCAGCAAGACTCATGGAGGGCGTCCTACCAACGGACGTAATTCGTACCGAGAATATGATGTCTCCAAAAGAGTATCTGACCATACTGGAGGACCTTGCGTTGAGATATCGACTTAACATTGCAGTGGGGTGTGGCTTTGAATCACTTGAGACACCGAGAAAGGATGGAACCAACACCAAAAAGTACATCGACCTGTGGCCCATCCAGATGTCGGCCGAGGTTACTTCCGATGGGAAGAGTTTGCTGACCACCAACTTTGATACATGTAAGGTCAATCTTTGGTGAAGACGGCACAAGCTAACATTAGTAGACACACTCATTTTGCAGCTCGGGCATATTCTTCACAGTGTGCAACTCTGGAAGCATGTTTATACGCTTCGGGTCATGGTGTTTGTGGAATATGAGAGTGAGGTCAACGAAGAGCATGCTCGAGTTCTGGCACTTCTTGAAAAATTAAGAATCGACGCAGAGGTCAAAGTATTTTGCTTGGCATCAGGCAGTCTGAAGACTTACGATCTCATCGTCAATGGAATAGGCAGCGATATCGATTGGGAGATCGTCGTCAACGATACACTCCGCAACGAAGAATGGTGGGATGATGTTCAGATGTTCCGAGGCCGATCAGACAACATGACTTCTACCCAAGAGCGAGATCAGCTGGAGCACATATATGATACGATCTCTGGGAGGCCCGGTTGGTATAACCCTCATGAGGAGATATACGACCGTCGACGTGCTAGCACAACGGATGTTCCCGACTTATCAAGACGGCCGGCTATTCGGATGCTTTCAAAGATGGGGGTTAGTATGGGAATTCACACACACCATCTCCCAGACGGTGCATTAGATGAAACGGATAACGAGGATGACGAGGATGACGAGGCAGAAGACTCGCAAACAGAGCTTCTCGATGACGAAGAGATGGGGTACAGTTCTATACTAGACCGTGAGTCGATTGACGAAACAAACATCGGCCCGAGTGATGCAGCTCGCCAGCCATTGTTGGCAGGTGGAGATTCTCATGATGAGGATGGCAGAGTGCGTGGTGACTTCTGGGAAAGCTTTGGCCGAAGGTCCAAGTCCGACACAGTTGGAGATGCGGTCGGAACAAGTACGTCGTACGGTACAATGTCATCTTCTGCGACAGTAAAGGGAGTTGGCGCTGGCGTTGGTGGAGTCCAGACATCACAGTCGGCATCAGCATCAGCCTCCCAAGTTACACCAGAATCATCAGCAACACAGACGAACCAACAACCACATGGAGGCAGCACAGACTCTGCCCCGGAAGAGTTTCCTCCTCAGGTCCCGCGAGACTCGCTAGGACCCTCGGCAGCCTTCAGTCGTGTGCACCCTCCAAGCCCTACGCGAGAAGACAATGTACGCCCGTATCGCAGCGGTGCATCAACACCAGGAAGGCCCAATCTCTCCAGGCAGTCTTCGGCCGTGAAGTTCTCCAGCCGCCCGGTCCCGGAAACAAAGATCGTGGCCTCGGAAGCAGAGGGTTCCACGATAAGCTTTGCGCCGCCCTCTAGCACCGAATCTGAGACTCCCAAGGCCGGACCGTATCGACCGAGTTATTCGCGGCAATCGTCACTAGGAAAGTTCCCGGATAGATCCCGGTCTAGCGGTCAAGTGTTGGCCGGCGAGGAGAGCAGAAAAGTCAGTTTCGCGGAACAGTCTGAGTGCGAGCCATACTCAACGCATCAGTCTCGATTCCATTCGCGGCGGAATTCTCGAGGATCTACACAAGGAGGGGGCGAATCCTATGACCAAATTCCAGAGATGCTTGAAAGATACAGATCAAGTTCACATCTAGAGGAGGGAGGTCAAAATTCGGGTTACACGCCGCAGGGATTGGAGCTCTCTTTCAACGAGCTTCCAAGCAGAGCACAGCATCTCATTGTCAACGAATTGATGCGACAGCATTCCAAGGAGACTGCTGTTCTTCTCAGCACGCTGCCAATTCCTTCGGAGGGCACTTGCTTGGATGAAGCTTCTACTATACAGTATCTGTCTGATGTGGAAGTCCTGTGCAATGAGCTGCCACCAACGCTGTTGGTTCTTAGCAACAATATGACAGTAACTGTCAACCTGTAGTCGATCGCTTAATCAAACAATCAAAGAATCAATCAATTACAAAGCCGCAATATTTCCATGATTGACAGCTAGCATGGATGACCCATGTAGAGGACCTAATTGAGGCAGGCTACTGAGGGAGATACTACCACACTTGGTTGACGACATGGAAGGTCTCTAATAGTAAAAGATGGCGTAAGCCGAGTCATGACCAACAAAGGACGGCAATGATTACTAGCCAGGAACAGCCTTTCGAAGACAATGTCAGGCACAGGAACCGAGGAACGGGACAAGATCGTGGGAGCTAACAGCTGAACCAGTCTGTCGATATAGTTTTTGTGAATTCTTGCACGAGGTTTTGGATTTCAGGGGCAAGATTGACTGGAATGGTCTCTGAGGTTCTGGATATATCAGGTAGTGAGTGAGTGGAGAGAATAGGCGGGTTTTTTGGTGGCTTGCGGCCATGAATCGTGGGCCATGTGGCTGTCTCTCACCTCTCGGTCTCAGTCTCAGTCTCAGTCTCAGTCTCTGTCAGTCGTCACTGAGAAAGAATCATGAGAGGGTAATTTGTTTTCAGCTTTCATTGTGTGCCTTTGTCTTTATGCTCGGGGTCTCTTGCGGCCCATCTCTGGGGCAATGGTTGGTGATGTTAAGATTGGAGCACTTTTGGTGTTACCCAAACTGCATTGCATTCTTGGGAGACAAACTCTCCTCTTTGTACCTTTCCCGTCCCTGTGCCGTGTGCCTGACACCACCTCTGACGCCTTGAAGTGACCTATTTAGTTACTGCAGAAGCCAAAAGATTGAGTTGCCCCCGCACAATGACACTATCTGGTGTCATCGGGACCTCCGAGCCGCCATAGTTGAGACGAGGCGCATACTAGAAGTGACTAGGCCATCTAACAAGGTTTGAATTTCTCTTTAACTACCACGATAAACTCTATTCCGTCTTCCAAGCCAAGCCAAGTTCGGTTCAGTTCAGTTCAGTTCCGCTCTGTTCCCCAGAGCTCTATACCCACTGAAGATATCCTCCGAGGGGGGCGGCTTGTCTTCTTGTAAGACCCAGGACCCCTCCCGTCTATCACCTCACTTACATTCCAGTCAAACAGCCTGACACCACTCAGCTCTGTCAAAAAAGGGGACCCCCAGAGACATTTCCTTATAACGGAGGCTGGGGCTGGGATTACCATTCTGCTAAAATCAGGTTTTCTGGGAAATTCTCTTTCCTGGCCTGTGAGACATTGTGCTCCGAGTCAGGCTACTCTATCTCTTCTTCACCAAGCCAACCTCTTCACGATGCCTTCCTGGACTTCCAACAACGACGATAAGATGAGCAGCTGGCGGGACCAGCTCTCGCCCCGAAACCTGAGTTTTCGGGGATTTAGAAGAGCTTCTGAGTCTGTCGCAAAATCAACCTCCTCAACCAGTAAAGATTTCACCATGTTGCACTATCCAGACCGACCTACAAGGAGGATCACTGAGGCCGATATTCCCAGTGACGAAGAGTGTAAAAAGTCTCTTATTAATATGAGAAAGGCCTCTTTCGTGGAGCAAATACATCGACGGCATGAGATTCAGCACCACAAACCGTTATCTCCTGTGCGAGAACCGGCGCAAGAAGAGCTCTCACCATTGAGACCGCCTCAACATGAGTTATCTCGAATAGCACAGCCACAACCGCAAACACCAACAGAACAACCTCGCACAATTCAACCACAGATTGAGCAACCTCGAATAATACAGGCACCTTCAGAACAACCGCGACTAGAGCATCCTCGAGCACAGCAGCCGTCGCGATTAACTTTTGGACCGTTTAATGGACAGTTCCGATCTGCCTTTGGGCCACTTACACCCGCTGAAGAGGAGCCATGTCCGCTGGAAAAGGTCGACACCGTTGAGTCTTCAGCAACAGCAAAACCACAAGACTCACCCCAAGTTCCCCAACCTTCAGTGGCCATTCGAAAAAGCCTATTGGTTGTTGATGATTTAAATATTGCAAGAGAGCCCTCGCCTTCTGCAGTCATCAGCGAAGCCAAGACTATTAAACTCGAACGAGTAGACAACC
The DNA here is from genome assembly GCA_013395995.1 of Fusarium pseudoanthophilum. Taxonomy (NCBI): domain Eukaryota; kingdom Fungi; phylum Ascomycota; class Sordariomycetes; order Hypocreales; family Nectriaceae; genus Fusarium; species Fusarium pseudoanthophilum. Next base: position 11,546 of record JAAOAR010000038.1, on the reverse strand, counting down.
ACGTTACGCCTGGCGTCTCACCGATCGCATCACCACGACCAAGTGATGCTTCAGCTTCAGGATGGCCCAGACGAAAACAATCAGTTCAAATGGTCGCTATTCGCAGATCATCGCAAGATTCTCAGAAGCGCAAGCAGTCTGTTCACACAGTCGTCGTGCGACGGCCTTCCAAGCCAACTGCAGATGCCCTCAACTCTCATCCCGTTCACGCGTCTTCTACACAAGTCCATGTTCGACAAGACAGTGTTTCGGACCCAATGTGTCGCGTATGTCATAATGGAATCGCTGAGACGTCTGGGACTTGTTCAAGCTGTGAGAATGACTCCATCACTGCCACGCCGGTCGAGATCAGTCCCAACTTCTCTCGACTTCATCACAAACCAACTGTCAAGAAGTACAACCGTCCCCCTCCTCTGATCCCTCAGTCTCTCGACGGTATCGCCAAGCTTCATCGCCCCTCCCCTTCTCTCACCTCGGATCCCGAAGCGAATTCACTGTCACCGCCAGCTTCGCCGACATCACATTGCAGCAGTCCAGCTGAGACCGTCAAGACAGTAGCGACGGGCCCCTCAGTTCCTCCAACCCCAATGTCGGCCCTCTCAACACCTGAAGTGTTCAAGCGCTTCCAGGAAGAGGTTGAATCAAGGGCAAAGGCCGATGATAGTCCCTCATTCGATGATCCATGGATGATCAAGTCCAAGACTCCCGAGGCTGCTGATGTTTACGAAGATGACTGGGCGGATTATTACTTTGATGAGCAGAACTTCAGTGACGACAAAGTCACTAATGGGCCAGCGCCAGGTGCGAACTTTGTCCCGAGTCCTGTCAATCCAGGTCCTGGCTGGATATAAAGTCTTACAAGAGATTGTGTGTAAAAAAAGATTGTAACATGTAGGTATGCATTCAAAATGTCATGTAGCGGGTTTGTTTTTCTATATCCTGGTCAAATAGCAGCAAGCGTTCTTTCAATACAATATAAGTCTATATTTCATAACCATCTCTTTCATCTCTTCGTGACATCTTCTTTTATCTGATCCCGTCTCAACTTTTAAGTCTATGTTCTAATCTATAGAATTTTTGTAACGGTCAAACCGCTTGAATCCCCACCCTCTAATTCTATCAATCCACCAGCTTCAATTCTCTTCTTCCACTTGTTGCTCTCATATCGCGCAAAAATTATCGTCATGCGTAGTGTAACATCGCTGCTCGAGTCATGCTCTTGCAGTGATTCCGCAACAGGTGTGAACGTCCAGCGGCCAAATGCCCAGTTGAGGATATAACGACCGGAGGCGCTTGGCTCTGGTGGAGGAATATCGGGATCGGAGTTTGTGGGCGTTGATGAGAGCGATACAAGAGCCTTAATGCGGTAGGCTTCGTCTTTGGGGGCGGAGGAGAGGAAGGCGATGAGTTTTTCGGTCGAAACTCGTGCTGAAGGATCGGCTTTCAGGACAACTGACAAAACCTCGACTTCGCTTTGGTGATTGTGAGAATGGCCATTTGTTGTGCCGTTGGAGTGGTCGTGACTGTGACCGTTGGTCTTTTCGACATCTGCCTCCGTCAACTCCTTTGCCAAACCCCCATCTACACCAAAGATCAAGTCCATCGACACTTTGCCCTTGTCGCTCTTGACTTTGGCAACGTCAACTTCCAGATCGCCGACTCGGTCGAGACATTCGTCGTATCGCAGCATGCTGACATTTTCCCACTTATTGAAGACAATGAGATCGGTGTATCGCGCTTGAATGCGCGCCGTGTAGCTAGTATCCTCATAACCTTTCCAGTTCTCGACGTCAATGACGCTGATGACACCGTCGAGGATGTACTTCCCGGACTCACGCGCAAGACGGTTGACTTCGAGAGCGAGTGTCGCGGGGAAAGCCGAGCCGCTGGTTTCGATAACGATTCGATCGGGTGTGACGGTCTTTTCTAGTTCTTCGAGCGCGGGGCCGAGTTGACCGACGAGGTTACAGCAGATGCAGCCGTTGAGGAGTTCCTGGACACCTGAAATGGCAGAGTTGGCGGCGAGTTGTGAGTCGACCGCGAGATCGCCGAATTCGTTCTTGAGGAGCGCAAGCTTATAGTCTGGGTTCTGTGCGCGAAGTTGGGGGATCAGGTTCAGAATCAGTGTCGTTTTACCTGATCCCAAAAACCCTGTAACGATAGTGATAGGAATTGGCGCCATCTTTGCTGTACTTTCAAGAGAATCGAGGTTGAAAATAGCACCTATAGGAAAAAGAGACGGCGTCAAAGTTTTGTTCCTGATAAAATACCTCTTTAACTAATAATTATTAGCGGAACAAACAAAAGTGATACTGTTGGGTGATCATCAGCCCATCCATTCAGAACGGTCCGATAAGATAGACTTTTGAATCGTTATCGGGCCTTATCGGAACGACCCCTCCAACTGCAACTTGACGTCACTTTACAGAGGTTGACAACAGCTGAAAGAATGGACTAACGTAAGGTTTCACAGGGGGTGCATTGAGGATTTGCGCCATTGCGTATGCCAATGCCGGGGATAAAGATGCAAGAACAAGGAAATGGGGTAGGGTAGGGATACACAATATTTACATGCATCCTTCGCTCGTCTAGGTCTTAATCGGAGCATCATCCTTCAACGGGAAACACAATCCGCCTGAAACGAAACAAAAATGGCTTCTCAAGAATCGGGCCAGAACAACAACGTCCAAGACGAGAGCTTCAAGGACCAGCTGGACAAGGCTGCGGATAGCACCCGTGAGCTGGAGAATCAGAAGCCCAATCCAGTTGTCGAGAAGAGTATGATCTACCAAACTCTTTACATATCATAAATTGCTGACTTGTTGCAGTCACAGAATATGTCCCAGCTGCAGCCAAGATCCTGCCTGCTCGTCAAAGCCCGCCCAAGGAAGAAGACAAGCCACCAGGACCACCAGAGCGACCGCATCACGATGACAAAATCGAAGATTTTGTCAGGGATCAGCATAGAAGTCAGGGCGTTGATGGAATTCTGGGCGATTCTCCCAATGATGAGTGATGGGATTCTTCGGCTTCTGGGGATATTGGCGCTGTATGATAGGGCATTTGCTTACAACGTAATGAATTCATGATTCACGTGTCTTCAAGTCGAGCTTGATGTGCAGCGAGTGCAGTGCAATTTGTGACAGTGTCTTGGATATGGACGCTAGCTTGACTGCTAGGAACATGATCCAATAACGGTTTTGAGCCTCACGAGCTTAATCCTTACGGCAAGGCAAAGCTCGCTTAGATATTGGCCAACAGATACGAGGTTGAGACAGGGCTCAATATCCGCTTCTTGAGATCGGCCAGGACCGTGCATAGCGATGTCAAGTTCACGATGCAGAAATTTTACAGCAAACATCTGCCAAATCCGCATGAGCAGCACTCGTTTACGCGATGTCACACAGCTTGATTTCAGCAGCGCGAAATTTACTACAAAATCCTTTTCAGGATGATGGAATGTCCCCCCTTCTTGGCATTACACCGCCTACAGACATCGTTGCGAAACAACGACCTGACGGAGAATTTCCTATATCCAAGGGTTATAATCTACTGAGCGTTTCCCGCAATGGGAAAGGCAACGCGACACCGTGGGAGGTGACCCAGAGGTCGGGTGAAGGTCGTGGCGGCTCAGAAAACATTAAAAAAATGCTTTTTGATCTAAGGAGCAAAAACAAAAGAGATCGGGAAAAGTGCGAGTTTATATACCCCGAGATTTTTTGAGTGGGGCTGCCGTTTTGGTTAGTCAGCATTCTCTCCACCAAATTTCAGCGGCGGGTGGTTGGGATATGATCTGGGCAACCGATTACCCTATATTAGACTCAACTGCAATCTTGAAAGTATTCAGGACATTGATTGATACAGGTAACATACGTCTAAATAAGCCAAAGTCACCACTCTCGGGGCTTTCCAGCTGTGAGAGAGTAAAATATTGTGTTCTATTTCTATTATACATGATCAAGCACCGTTACACAATTCCACCTTGACTGATACCCATGCCTCGAGATGGTCAACCCTCTCAGAGGGACTAAAAGTATAGTTGGAAATCTTGGTGTAACCTGCCAAGAGTTTGATGGCGAGATGGAATCGAGTATGGAACCCATGCACTAGGGTTGTGGTGGTTTGGAAGTCGAGGTTGATCATCAGTGTAAGGTGCTGTACGTTCGAGTAGTTCATGGCTCCGCTCGATATCTAAAGGAAATGACATTCTCCAGTTAGAAGTTTACAATATTATGAGATACATACATACCTGCAGTGTTCATGTAGTGCCCTGATTTGTTCTGTCTCGTCCACATATGGTAAAACACCAAGACACATGTTGGGAGGTTGATGAGAGCACCAACAATGGAGATGATGGCTTCCGCAGACAAGGCCATCGGGGAAGGGTTGCGGATGCTTGGACTTGGTTCGGGATTTCGAGAAGAAAAGAGTGAGCCGAAGTAGAGCTCAAGAGTTAGTCTTTACCATGGTGAGTGGAATGTTGGCTTTTTAAAGTGAATGTGAGACGTAGTGAGTCTTTACGGCAGACAAGGCTGTGTAAGGGCGGCACTACTCAAAGACATGAACAACAACATCTATCGCTCCGTATAGGAGGGATCAGCTCAGGTCCCGGGAGAAGAACCATGTACTGAGGCAGGACAAAATAATTCATGTCCTAGCTGCAAACTGCACGAGCACGAACGTTGTTTTCGACTCACTTGGTCATCTACAACCCATCTTGCCGATCCAGACTAAACTGAGATGCAAAATTTGGCCTCGTCCATACATAAAGTGGCATTTACACCTCAAACTTTGCTGTTCTGCAGGGATCCATGATAGAGTGGGTTGTTATCGACTTTCTCAAGCAATGGGAAATCTTGTTGGAAGCAAGGACATGGGGGAATGTTTTGATTAAAGAAACGAGGGCAGGGCGTAGACCTGCAGCGCTTACATATACCATTGGGGTCGACTAATGGCGATACATTTTGCAAAATTTGGCCGCAGCAAACGAACAGCGAGTCCAGCAGCCGGTTATAATGTCTCATTTTAAGTTAGGCAAAGGTGCAGCAATTTTGCAAAATTTGGCCATATCCAATCAGGTCCTGCGCTCCAGTGACCACCCATGACAGCCCAGGCACCTTATGCATGTTTGTTGGGTGGTACAAGTCTTTGAAGGACCGCCTCGTCGCCTGAATATGCAATGCGCACTGCCGTGAGTCGAGCGCAGTCGCAATAGACAACTCGAAAAGGTAAGGTCGGTGCGTGTGTGGAGGTTATGGCAAATCAGATATATGAATACTATAACTACCTACTCTACATACCAAGCTGGGTCTGAGTTGGCTTTCCATTATGTTTCTCTATATCTAGGATTATCTTCCGCTCCGTCTATCGTCGCATGCTATCACAATGTCTCGAGCACCTAAAATCTCAGAAGCGATCTGGGAGCGACACAAGAGCATTATTCGGACCTTATATATTGACGAAGACAACGGCCCCGAGAAAGTGTCTGAGGTTTTGCGGGACAAGTATGGATTTACAGCATCGTAGGTCCCCTAGAACACCTCATGCAACTTCACATCAAGACTAACATATTCAAGGCGTCATCAAATCATTCGTCGACTTGCCAGATGGAAGTTCAAGAAGTACACGACTAAGGAGGAATGGGTATATACGAGCTCACAGATACAAAGGCGAAAAGAGCAGGACAGGAAAATGACTGAAATTGTTCTGAATGGCAAAAGAATTTCGGAAAAGAAACTCAGCAAGGCCTTAGGGAGGTATGTTGGGCCCTGGGACTTTGGGCCCGAGTGCCAGAGTGAGTTCTCTTCTACAGGAAGTTGATCCCAAAGCTGATACCTAGATTGTTTAGGAATTCTTCCCTGCGAAGACCTCACCACAATCGAGATTCAGACTCCCAAGGAAGACGTTGGCATAATGCCGTACTCGACGCCTTGGTTCAAGTTCTGGACCCTTGCTGAAGAGACGGGTAAGTAATACTAGCTCACACAATGAACTGCGTCCAAACTAATACACAGCAGTTTTTACGAGCGCTGCTATAGCTTCAGCAAGATCCAAAAGCCAAAAAAATCAAGAATCCCTTGATAAGATCATGAAATTCATGTCCTCGGACGAGCAAAAGTTCAGCGAAACTGCCCATCTTACTATCACACCTGGCGACAGCCTTGCCTCGATTTCATGAAGACCAGCGACACCCTGTACTAGAGGACTGCGGCTCTTTGCTGCTGCAATGGATATTTTACGCTGGCTCAAACAGGTTAGTTAGTGTAGAATACATGCAAATTTTGTTGAAATGGGCCATCGACAATAACTATCTCCAGCTCATCAAGGACGCCATTGCCCTTGGTGGACTAACCGTCCAAACCGCTTCCAGATACCTACTACCCAGCGCTGTCGAGGTTGGCGATCTGGACCTACTGAAATTGCTTTTGCACACCGCTCGTGGCCCTGGCTTCTCTTCACGGTATTTGGACAGGGCATTTGCAGTGGCTATCAACAATGTCGATGGCCCCATGGTTGATTTATTGCTGGAGAATGGTGCCAACGCTACCATATCAATATCTACCGAGGAACTGCCTATAAGGCAGGCATTGAAATTGAACAATAGTGACAGGATCGTGAGAAGTCTTTTGGAATCCGGCGCGGACATCCGGCGCATGTCGATCTCACATTCTATTCTTCTTTATGCTCGAACTACGGCATCTGCAAAGCTACTGCTAGAGGCTGGTGCTCCAGTGAACTTCGCAGGCAGAATGTGGTTTACCCCTCTTCAGCAAGCAGCTATCAGAAATGATCTAGATATGGTCACCCTGCTGTTGGGAGCTGGGGCAGACCCGAACTTGGTTTGTGACGATGCCAGAGATCTATTGTTACCCAAAAGCTGTGTTGTAGGGAACGGTCACATGCTTGATGGCATCTCACTTGCACTAATCTCACCACTCATGTTCGCAAGGGGACATGAAAACTTCGATATGGCTCGTTGTCTTGTGGATGCCGGGGCTACAGCTGATGGCCCCATGGCTAATCATCATAAAGGGGAAAATCCTAGACTATGTCCAATTTCCCAATGGAATATCGTCTACTTATACATGTTAAGATGGTGGGGAGTTGCCAGGTCCATCAAAGATGTGCTTCCGCAATTTCCTGGAGCGGTGGATTGTGTCAAGATATGCGAGATCTTGGAAGCACTCTCACAGCCAGCAGTGAACATACATTCATTTGCGCGTGACTGGCATCTGGATGGAACGGCACTACAGGCTGCAATAGAGATCAATGACTGTGTCCTCGTCGATGCACTCACAGAAGATTGGGTTGACGTGGACGAGACACCATGCTCTTACCCGATCTTACCAGTTCTACAAACAGCGTCACTCAACGGCGACAATAGTCTGCTCAGATTGCTGGTTCGGCGTGGAGGTGACATTCATGCTCAACCTGCAGCAAGAGGACTCACTTGCCTACAGGCTGCAGCCATGTCAGGAAGCCAAGAACTCGTCGAGCAGCTTTTGCAAATGGGTGCCCGAGTCGACGACTACCAGAGTGGAAATGACACGACCGCTCTCCAAGCGGCTGTCATAAGTGGCAGTATAGGGACTGTGCGGGCAGTTCTTCATGCTGGAGCAGACGTCAACGATAGCCAAGGTGTCTGCTCTGCCCTTTACCACGCCGCCTATGGTCAAGATCCTGAAATGTGTGATTTTCTCTTACGCAAGGGCGCTTTGGTAGACCAGGGGAACAGAAACAGCCCATTAATTGCTGCAATTTTTCGAGGCTCGCACGAGATGGCCAACCTTCTCTTGGAAGCCGGAGGCAATCCCAACAGGTGTACTAGATTACTACACCACAAATGGAGCGAGTCAAGCATGCCACATCTTCATTATGAAGAAGAAGACGAAAACGACGTACAATTATGGACTCCGCTCGCAGCTGCCTGTTACTGGAGTGACATCGCCATGATTGAGCTGCTTTTGCAGTATGGAGCTAAACTGCACAAAGGGACGAAATGTCAGTTCTCTCCTGTTGAGGCTTCAGTTTGCCGGAATGACTTCAGTTACGACCTTTTTCAGTTCATACTTCACCTAAGAGTGAGAAATCTAGGAGGCCTAAGCTGGGACGATCGGGAATCGCTAGTCAGTCGTGCAGTTCCGACGAACGTGCCATACGAAGTTGTTCAACAGATGGTCGCTTTGGATCTCCTAACCGAGGTTAGTCGAGGAAAGACCCTCGTCCTTGCAGCGAAAAAGGGGCTTTTGGAGAGGGTCAGGATGTTGGTAAGAGCCGGCACAGACATTCACTCTGACACAGCAAACATCGGTGGCGCAGCCTTGAAAGTTGCATGTCAGGAAGGCCATCTCGACGTTGCTGAATATCTCCTTGCTGAAGGGATTGGCTGCCGCCTTTGGTATGAGTCGCAAAACCACGCAGCCCAATTGGAAGATGCCTTGAAAGCTGCAGAAGCCAATGGGCATTTCAACCTCGTTGCTTTACTTCTTAAACATATGGCAGCTACCAATATTGAGAAGTCCAACACGTTCGAGCGGCGACATGGCCGAGCTTTAGTTGCGGGAAGAGTTGACATAGCCTATCTCTACCGGGAGCACGATCTAAGCCGGTATAACCCAAACAACCGGCCTGTATTGGCTGGCGTCTCTGAGTGTGAGCTGGCGGCGGGAACAAACAGAGGGAGGTTGGACACGTTACTATAGACTGGCTCAGAGAAAGCGGCTGGGATAGAGTCTCTGGTCACATTTAGCTTGTTAGTCAGTGAACGCAAGCCAGCCTGTTGCAGTCACACGATATCGTACAATTAAAATCTACAAAAAGGGATTGAGTAAGATGTCGCGCTCCATACTCGAGTATAGTTCTAGCTAAGTGCGGTATCAATGTAAAAGCATGGACTAGGAACGGAAGAATAGCATTCCTAGTGATCTATGGTTTCCTAAGCCCCTTACCCAACAGTTCTTTTCCGACTTCTGATATGAGCTTTTCATCCGGGAATTTGGACTTTTTGCCAAGGATGTTGTCTCCTGCACCAACTGTCTGAAGCAGATCCGGGAGATCGCCATCAAGTGGTGTACCGTAAACCAAGTGACCCAAGGCGAGAAGCATTCCGTGTAACGCCTCTGCTGACTTTTCTTCCAAGGCTATAGCCTCAACTACTGACGCAGCAAGCTCGATCTCGTCATCTCCTGAAAGAGTAGGTTTCGACTCTTGTCTTGCCCGGCGATTTGCTACTGACAAGTTGAAGAGGAGGGAAGAACCAGCAACTCGCACGTTGTTATGGCTCTCATCAAGGAAGCTCGAAGAGATGAGAAGAATGACCGAAGCACGTAATGAGTCGTCTCGCAGAATTTCGTCAGAAAATAGGGGTGTCGAGAAGAAGTTGCAGGCCATCTGGAGCGTGACTAGGCGGAGGGCATAAGGGCATCCTGATTGTTGATTGACGAATTCCAGCACAGTCCGGACTGTCTCATGGTTCTTTTCTTCAGCAAAGTAACCACTGACTCTAGGATCCGAAAGAGCGCATCTGAATAAGTCAACGATAGTAAAAAGAATATCAATGGGAAGTGTCGTGACCGAATCCCTGACAAGGCTCGACAGGTGATTCATCTCAGGAACGACTGCACTTGAAGGACCATCCTTCGCCCGATCCTCAAGGTATTTCTTGAGAGCTTGTACCCCTGGCTTCCTAGCAACTTCGTCACCCATCTTAACCAGGAGTTTGTCCAGCGGAGGGACCTTTGCGTAGAGAACAGGCTTCGCATTAGAATTAGCAAAGGTCGGCAGCCGGAGTCTCTCATGAGGATGAACAGGATGTGCCATTTGCACTAAGAGCTGGACATTTCCTCGAAGAGCAGCTGGATCAGCCCCTGACCACCTATTTTCCTCCTCACCACGCAGAAATGTCACGATGGTTGGTGTCGCTCTGATGGAATATCGGCTTCCAATTTCGTGGGCTTGGGGCTGCGCAATGTCGACCTTGATCAGTGTGGCTTTCTCCCCAACTTCTTCCGCAAGTTCGTCATAAATTGGGTAGAGGACCTTGCAAGGGGGGCATGTCGCTGAGGTAAAGAAGACGACCGCACATGAATTCTTTGCCCCGTTCATCAAACGATCAAACTCAGCAGAATTGGAAACAACCTTGACGCCATGTTTTGGAGCACTTGGCATCTGAGCACTCTGCTGAAGTCCGAGGATAGAGCCATTCTGTCTCCCGGCATTAATCCCTTGAGTAAGCTGAGGAAGAAGCATACGGCCCATCGGCGAGTCAAGAACAGCCTGTGGCATCTTGACAATGTGCTCTGGAATACCCTTTCCTAGTAGAAAGTTTGCGAATGAATCGCTGAAATTATTACAGTTGTGATGAAAGAGGTCATAGGCCTGTGGATTGTTAGACAAAGCGAGCAAAAAATGTAGCAAGGGCATTACCTCTAGTGTAAAGATCGGCCGTAGAGAGTCGAGAAACTCTTCTATTACATCCATAGGCAGATTCGTTGTGCCGAGATGGATCTTCTCCAAGGGCTGTCCAAGGTGTGATGAGCCTGGTCTGATTGCGATAATGCCTCCGTCATAGACATACTCTTTGCCGTTGAGTTCTATAGAAGTGTGATAGATGGCATCAAGCTGAAAGCCTAGAAGGCCCATGGACATTTGGCGTGCCAGGCCTTGTGAGAGGTCATAGACAAATAGTTGGACGTCCATCTTTTGTCTCTTGGGGGTGAGAGGAATGTGGTTGGTTTTCTTGGCTGATAAGGATCGCAGAGATTTATTTACGAGAGGTCTTTATGGCTTTATGAAGATTTAAGCAGAGTCTCGGGTATGAAGGCTGTGGTTATTGAGTTGAGCAGGTCGAGTTTGAGGATTCTAGGGATTAAAGTGCAAGTATGAAAGAAGCGCTATAGGCAGGCAACATTGCGTTGACCTGGGCTCACTTGAAACTGGAACATTCTAAAGGCGCTGACGGAGAGAGAGTTCTACCTAAAAAAGAGGCGCAGTTGAGTCTATATTCTAGAGCATGGCATAGTCAGAAGATAACAGATCAAGCCAGAACATTTTGAGTATTGAATACTAGAGAAGTTATAACTACATATCTTCTCATGCATTTTTCAATAATGTTCAAACTTGATGACATCGAAAGTCGCATAATTGATCATTGGTGGGGCATCTAAAATTAGCGTTTCGTTCTCTTCCCTGGGATTTCAGGGGCTTTTCGCATGTCTCCCCTAAAAAGCTGATCCTCCAAGGTTCCAAGCCCCTGACAGATGCGCCAGCTGGACGGGCACTATCGCTATGGCCGTGGAGGTGCGTGTGGAACCTCGATTTTTAAGCATGCAGATTGGCTGTACCACGCAAACCATGGAAACCATTTCCGTCTCTCACGAAAACTATCTTTGCCCCCCTTTCTCACTGTATCCGTGTTAACTAGCTTATCGGTCTGCAACTGAAAGAGAGAGAGAGCCAGCTTGTCAACAGCCAACAACCAAAATCTCATCTCGTCCATCCCATCCCTTTTAATTTATTCCTTTTTTTCGCCACGCTCCTCCCAACCC